>CAIGRK010212506.1:0-12565 GCA_903798315.1 Fraxinus greggii
ACCAAAATATGCATTACTCCATCAAAACAAAGGACATCATTGTAAACCGCATGATGGCAGATTTTTCCTAATTTTTTTAGGACAAGAGTCCAAAGGTAAGATGTCATGCATGCATATACAAGAAATCAAAAGAATAAAATCATAACTTGAACCAGAAATTGAAAGCAAGCCAAACGTTCTATACATCTTGTATCCAACAATTGTGAGCAAGAAGAAATGCCACTAAGCACTCCCCAAAATCATATCGAGGAATTCGCCTACAGCATATCCAGTTTCGTGAACTAGATCAATGGTATGCTTTAGACACATTGCATACCACTGAGATATCGAATCTGATTATTGAAGTCTCCGAACCAAGGGCAGGACGCGTTATGGAAAACGGTAAACAAGAACACACAAATAAGTAAAAACTTTGTAGCACAGAGCAGAAGCTAATCCTCTTCATTCATCAGTCCCATTGTTGACCTTGATCTCCAAAAGCCGCTCGACTGGCTGTCTGCAAATTGGGCACCTATTTGTTTNCCTACAGCATATCCAGTTTCGTGAACTAGATCAATGGTATGCTTTAGACACATTGCATACCACTGAGATATCGAATCTGATTATTGAAGTCTCCGAACCAAGGGCAGGACGCGTTATGGAAAACGGTAAACAAGAACACACAAATAAGTAAAAACTTTGTAGCACAGAGCAGAAGCTAATCCTCTTCATTCATCAGTCCCATTGTTGACCTTGATCTCCAAAAGCCGCTCGACTGGCTGTCTGCAAATTGGGCACCTATTTGTTTGGAACCTCAATACTTTTGCACATTCGCTGCACATACACTGCATCAAGAGAAGTGACAAGAATTATGCATGCATTTCACAAGCTACCAATGACCAACCTACTCTCAAACGATCGTACCAATACAAGAAAAACTGACAATTTGGAGTGCACACAGGTATCTATGCCATGGTATGTGTATGAGAGAGAGAAAGAGAGAGGAAAAGTACCATATGTCGACAAGGCAGGACAGTCGTGTCTCGGGGTTCTGAAAGGCATATGACACATTCTTTTCCAGGATCATTCCCATCAAAATCACTCTCAACCGAATTTCCAATCCCATAAATCTCTTGTAGTTCATATCTCATGCCATTAACCCATAATATTTGTTTCACCACCCTAACCTGATATTCACCTTTCTCCTTCTCAAACACGGCTTGGGTTATTTGGGAATTCTTGGATCCACTGTCTAGGTTTCCATTTTCGTTATCTATGGAAGCCTCTGTCTTAACTGCTAGAGGGTACACATCCGTGTCACCAACTGTCGACAATTCTGCCCCCTCGAACATTGAAAGGTCCATACCGGTTCCAGAGGGTTGTTTAAACTTCTGTACCAAACCTTCTTGAAAATGTATTGTTATAGGTGGAAGTAAGCTTTCTTTCGTTGGAGTCAGGCAACAATCTTCACCCTCCTTAGCAAAGAAAACTATGCTCATGCTGCATATTACAAGAAAAACGAAACTCAAGAAATGATCGCTGTCTTCTGTAAGAGAATCCAAAAACAAGAAAGACAAAAAATACATAAAAAAAACTACTATCAATTTTTTGGAGGTAAATATCAGGCCTAAGTTTCCAAAATGTTAAATTGGAAATCTTTAATCATAAATCTTTTTCTACGTTTGATAAGAATCTAAGTTAATGTGAGCTATAATGCACACAAAAGAAAAGAACTGCCTACATCAAAATTATCTTCATTGCCATTCCTTTCGATTGGTTAGAAGAACCTATTGCTTCAGACTCAGTCACGTGAATAAATCATGAACTTGCCAAAGACAGATTAAAAGCATAATGAGTCCAAACCACAATCATTCTCAGCCTCGGCTCACAAAGAAACGATGGCCGTAGCAAATGTATCCAACAAATAAACAATTGCAAAAACTGAATCCGCATTATATCATTCATAACCCTCTTACCTCAAAAGGAAATAATAAAAGGATCAAAGAAGGCACTTTAACATTTGTGTCGTTTTGAATTTTCCGAAACTATACTCCAATGGAAATACCAATATCAACAAATTTTGCAGTCGAATCTCTGGAGTGAATTCATGAAGTCATTTTCATAAATGTCTCAAGGAAAACATTACAAGAAGTCGAATTTCTTATATATTAAAATCGACTTGCCAAATTTGTTCTCGTGGTTATCCAATTCTTTAATCAAATCTCAACTCTCGTCTTCCAATATGACCATAAACCCATAAAAACTAAACCCGGGTGAAGAAAATACAAAATAAATGTTATCGTACCTTCCAGCTACTGTGGCGTCAAAAGTGAAAGCAACGAGGAACTTTCCAGGGTTCTCCTCGTCGGCCTCGATCCTTAAAGTTTCCTTCTTCAAATTAACATCGTTTCGAATAGTAACAGCCTTCTGGTGCTCCACGTATGGTGACGGAGGCTGCATCATGGGTCCATACGGGTACCGCTCGTTAACCCAATTGGCATGGGCAGCCGCGTGTTGGTGTTCATGAGGTGCGGGCATCGGCATCGGTACCGAGGGCGGAGGAGGTGGGTAGTACCCCGGGTACTGTTGGTAATAAGCAGGAAAGTTGGAGTTTGGGTATTGGGATGAAGGGTAAGGAGTCGCTGCCGCAAAAACATACCTGTTCGCGGTGATATCTGGCTGCGGAGCCTGTGGAGGCGGCGCCGGCGGCGGAGGTGGGTGGCTCCGCCTGCTCGAGCTCCTCCTCCGCCCTTGCACCCAACTACTCCAAATATTGCCCATACTACGTCTAATTCCTTTCCTTTCAAAATACAGAACACAAAATCAAAATTTGAAGAGAAAAAATATATTCTTTTCTATCAAAATCACTGATCTACACCATAACAGATGTGTAAAAGTCGATTACTTGAAAAAAAAATGGATTCTTTTTTTTTCAATTTATTAGATAAAACAGAAACCCAATGGAAAACGAAAGGGGAAAGTTTAAGAAATTTGGTTGAAGGGGTAAAGAATGTAGGGTTTCTTGGATTTTATTGGGCGAAAAGGGGGACGATTTAGATAGATACAAGTGGAGTGTAAGTATAGGGGATGGTGGTGGGGAAAGGTGAAGAAGGTGAACACGAATCTAACGATGGGTTGTTCAGGTAATACAGTCGCGTAAAGCTCCACCAGCACCACAGTCAACGGGTCAAACCAGACATTATTTGTTTGTTTCAACACTTGAATTAGGATTTTGCTATTTGTGAATTGAGATTGACACTTCGATGTGCTCCTCCATCACAAAAGAGGCCTTTTGAAGTAACCATTTCTTCTTTCTTCCTTTTTTTCAATTTTTTTTTTCTTTTTTACAAATGTATTTATGTTTCTCTTGAGTATAATGCTATCTATTATTTTGATGATAAATTATCGATAATGTGACAATTTTTGGGGAAGAATAAGATTAGAGAATTCAATATATATAAGAGATGGGAGGAGAGGAAGAAAAATATGAGAAATAATAGATTGTCACGTTATCGATGAGTTAACATTTCCTTCTTTGGACAAAATCCATGACCATACAGCCATCGTTTGGTGGGACCAGATAACTATACTGAATGCATGACCATCCCAAATAGGACTACTCAAACACAGAATATGCATACTTGTAAAATTTCTAGCAAATTGAATTTCGGTGTCCAGTTTTAGCACGCACTTTGAGACACATTTACAAGTTGAAAAATGGGCTAATTGTGTCTGTCTAAAACAAGGGTCTCGACGTGAACTCTTAAATGAGCAAACATGCAAATTTCAACTCTAAATGAACAACTCGTAATGTTACATTTTAAAGATGGCTATCCGATAATGAAAATGTTGTCCATTACCTTTAAATTTTTATCTTTTTGGTCCTTGAACCTAACTTCCTGGCCTTGATCAATTGGGTTCTCAAATAAATAAAAATTTATTAACTATGTCCTTCACTAATTTATTAAATAAATTCTAAAATAATCACGAATCTTCAAAGCGTTACACTATTTGTCACTTATCACTATCGTCAAAACTGTCCAGAAATCATCACCACGCATCACCACCACTACCATCCTCTGGAGGCACTCTTCTTCATCTAGTTGAGATTCATTTTCAAATCTAGGTTCAAATCTAAAACTCAATCATTCAGATGGCCTCTGCCTCTGCCTCTGCATCTGTCTGTGCCAATTTGTTTTTGTCATTGTTTCTACGTCATGAACACCACCTCGAATACTCCCTCTACCTATCCATTTCAGTTAGTTTTACCAATCGATCTTTTTTAGTTTATTCTTCGAATTTTCAAATGTGTACATGTGTGTGTACAAGTTGTGGTGCGCGATAGTGTTTGATTTTTAATTGTGCAGAAGAGTTGGGTGAATTGCTGGGAAGGCGCCAATCTTAGTTTAGTTTGGGGAGGTGGTAATGGTGTTGGCGTTCAATTTGACTAATGGTAGTTATTCTTTAGTTTGGGGAGGTGGTTTGCTAGAGTTGATGACAGTGACAGTGTAACATGAAATATTACAAGTGGTTGTGGCGACAAAGGCGTAGGCATAGACAATGATGACAACAACAAAATTAAGTGTTACAAATGTAGCACAGTTTATTACAATTAAAGATAACGACAATAGTGATGGTTGTGGAGAGTACACGGGTGTTTACATGCCCATGTACACGGGCCCACTGCCCCCCTCACAATAGGGGGTAGATTATTTTATTTGGCCGGGGCCCCTCTCCTCATGTGAGGGGAGTGTATACATTTAGCAAAATTCTTGCAAAAATGTATGTAAAAAATTAAGAAAGGAGTTTAAAATTAGTAAATCTTTTAACGTATTTTTGAATTGTACCTAATATATTATTATATATTTCTCATAAACAAACAAAAGTTAATCTTATAGGCTACTATGGCCATAATGAGACAATCATTACACGAGGAAATTTGTGCAGATAGGCCTAATCTCTGGCCCATAACCTAAACATAACTCTGGAGTTGGGCTTTAACCTTCACCTCTTCAATTGCTAGTTTTAGGCCCCAGTAAACATCGAACAACGGCAAAAATGGACTGCACCAAATCTTTAATTATTATTTTAGAAAATTTCATTAGTAAGCAACTAAACATGACCTATTTCAAATTTAAGAAATAAAATTTTCTTATTCGAAAATAAATATTAATTTAAATTTTATTTATTAAATAATTGATTAAAAATATTTTATTAGTTAAATAATTTATGGTCACAGTTATGTATTAGTCACAATTATAGACTTCGCAGTCACAAACAATAAATTTTAAATGTCAATTTATTTCTCGATCACAAATTAAATAATTTAATTGGTCACATATTATTTTTTGGTCACAAATCACAAATTTTATGATCCACAAATCACACATTGTCAAACTATTAGTTACAAATTATTTCACGATCACTATTCAAAAACAATTATATATTACAATTTATTTATCGTTCACAAATCATAAAATTTAAAGGTTAAAATTTATTTATCGATCATAAATCACAAATTTTATAAGTCGCGATTTAAACTTTTAGGTTACATATTATTTATTGGTCACAAAAAATCCAATTCATTGGTCACATATTATTTACTGGTTATAGTAAACAAAATAATTGGTCACCCACCCCAAGCCATCCTACCCACGATCACCGCACCACCTCCACTGCCATGACCATCGCCACCACCGCCACTATTGTAGCCAATATCAAATCACCACCAACACCGCCTCACAATATGAAATTCACCATCTTTTCCATCTCTACCACACCAACAAAATCCCTAAACCCGCCACCGCCATTTGCACTTTCAATACACTACAAATCAACCTTCAACTCCAGCCACCACAAAATCAGAAAAAGAAAGATAAATGAAAAACATAATTTTTGCAACTGTCAACAATCGATCCTATCGACTGGAACCTCCGCCACGGTTGAATCCAATAAAGCCACCGCCATCCAAACACCACCATCACAGCCCCCATCCACCACCAACTGAAAACACACCCAAAAACCACATCAAATTGTGAAGCTACCATGGCGGGCAGACCATAGCCAACATCACCACCACCACCAAGATCCATGCCGCCGCCACCAACAAAGTCACAGCTACGAAAATACCACCACCACGAGCACCACAACCCAACTATGATGCCGTCATGACTTCGCAGCAACTAGGCATCGCTGCGAGTTCGCAACAGCGCACGGAAGTGTTGGGTAGCAACTAGAGAGAAATGAGAGAATGGGATGGGTATGGAGACAAACCGCATGCAATGGCCCCAACTCTGCCTCCATTTTTTCATTTTGATTTCTTCGGGGAAAGGACCGGACGAGAGATAGAGAGGGTGTGAGAGGAGAAAAAAGGAGAGGTAAAAGATTTAGAAAGAGAGAAGGGAGAGATATAATTAAGGTTTCTGATTGAAATTGTGTATGGTAAATTAATTAATTTTATAATAATATTATTAATATTAATAGTTTGAATTAAGATCTGATGTTTGCATAAACAAACTTTAAATCTGATTTTTGAATTGTTATACCTAAAATTTTAGTTGCATGTAATTTCCACTTATTATTATTCGTAAAAATTACAACCAGATTTTTTAAGTTCCAATTTCAAAAAATAATGTTTAAGGTTTATTTATACAAAAATCAAAAAATAATTTCACATTTTAATTTAATAATAATATTAAAATAATTAATAAATTAATCTATATACATCACTCTACATCCTTCAACCATATCAAAATTTTCAAACCCTAATCATTTTTCCAAATCCCCCCCTCTCTATTCACAACACACTAGCATCGGAGCGCCTGAGGCACGGCGCTCATGATTAGCCACAGCGCACTCGGACCAATACCATCTCCTTTCGCTATCTTGACTCCAACCCCAAAAACTTCGCCTTCTAAGTCTTTGGTCTTCTCCTCCTACTCCTTTGGTTGGTGCTCCCATTGGATCAAACTCTTTTTCGCCATATATTGCTTCAAGCAGTGCTGCTCTTGGTTACTATCCCATATCAGTTGCTTAGATTCCATCGAAGAACTGTCAATGCTGGGCTCATAACACTTCCAGTGGTGCTCACGACATCGTCATAGCAGCGTTGCTCTGAGAGCGACGTGCAGTGCCGCTGCGTTGCTCACTATTGGTAATGAAGACATAACCACCATCGTGTTGATTTCGAATTTGTGGTTTTAAATTGATTTTGGTTCGACTTGGAATACTTTTGCTGTTTTACTCTAATTTTGGATCTATTTAGCTTGAGTTTGAATTAAAATTGTCAATGTATCTTGTTTAGCTTAAGTTTTGGATCTTTTTGGCTTGAGTTTGAGTTGTGTAGATGGCGGTTGTGGCAGTCACGGTAGTGCAGGTGATGGTGTTGGCAATGGTGGTGCAGTCATCATGGTGGTATATGGTGGAGGGTTGGTTGTCACCATCATCGTCATTACGATGGTGTTGGCGGTGGAGCTGCTTGAGACAGTGTGGCGATCACAAGTTAGTGATAAATATTCTGTTTCCTTTCATTTTAACATTTTATTTATGATAGTTATTGACTTCAAAATTCATCTGATCAAGTGGACAACGGAATCTGAGCCCCCTCTTCGTCCATCTAAGGATTACTGCACACCGGAACAAATTGTTAGGGTACAAATTACGGTCCTAAAAAAAGGTCAACGATCATTTGCACTCCAATGATCAAATCAACTACTGGAACAGGAAAAAAATGAGACAGAGAGAGGTGAGTGAGAAGGTATTTGGCTCGAGTTTTGATAAAACTTACCTTGAACAAAAAATGAAGAGGGAGGAAAATGAGTCAAGAGTAAAAGAGGTTGCTAGTGGATCGGGCCCAAATAGATGGGAAATGGATTTCTTGATTATGGACTTCTATTTGTATACGTAGACTTGAAAAAAGGATGAAACAGAGGAAAAGAATAAAAATTGTACACGTCAAAGTTCCCGTCAACTCATGTGGAGGAAAAGGTCAAATTGGTTGAGTATTTTTTAAAGATAAAAATACGTAGTCTTTCTTGACCATTCAGAAGTGGAATTATTCCGACGCGATCCCTTTTAAGAAGGCATTTGAAAATTTCTAAATTTAAAATTGAACATCTAATTTTCAAAATTATTATTATTATTATTATTATTATTATTATTATTATTATTATTATTCACATCCCTAATTAAAATAACAGGAATTCCATTTGTGCAGAAAAAGTCCACATAATTTCACCAGAATAGAGACAATCAGTTGGTCCCACCATGTATTTAAAAATAAATAAAAAATGTGCGGATCCCATCGTGTGCGAGCGTTCTATTGCATTTTTGTGGAATGTGCTTCTGTACATGAAACACTTTTAAATAAAATAAATAGTTGAATGACTTGGACCCTATGCGCGTTGCCTACTACTTTTCACAAAAATTACTGGTCAGAGTGGATAAACTGTTAATCGGTCATTAGCCATCACAACACGTTTATTATTATTATTATTATTATTATTATTATTATTATTATTATTATTCTCAAATCATAATCCTTGTCACCTTGCACGAGATTGAAGAAAATTTTCAGAAGTTTAAGTGGAAAATAGTTGAGAAATTTGAAACCCAAGTTTTTATTTAGGAATTGGTGTCAATTTAATGTAATTAATCTAATAATTATATGGATTAGGCAGCCGCCTGCCTAAGAATGTCACAAACAAAGTCCTAAGGTCAAATAATTGGCAAAAAAGTGAGACGACTTCTATAACTACCTTCACTTGTTCAACTAAAATAATAAATAAAATACACGTGGCTAAAAGGGAATAAATATGCTTCTCACAAAAACAAATATAAATTGAATATAAATAATAGAAGTTACAACTACCAAATCAACTAATAGTATTCAAGAAATTCTTCGGGTCCCAGTTTGATTTGTATGAAAACTATATATTTAGGGTCCGTTTGGGCCACATTATTATAGAATGAGAATGAAAAATATAGTCGTTATTGAACCCCACACAAGAGATAGAAATTCAAAATTGATGGTTTGATGTGATATATAACTGTCATATTTTTCATTTTTATGGATGAAGTATGAGAAACAAACAAAGGCTTAGTAGATTTCGATAAAAGTTGATTAATTCCTTGTTTGGTCCCCATTATTTTCAAAATATATTTTTTTCTCTTTTATTTTTAATTACAAGTTCTGCAATAAAATAATACTACATGTAACTCAAAATTTTTTCTTATTTTTTAATCGAACATTCTCCATCAAATCACTATTTCAAAATGCATTTTTGATCCCAAAAAAATTGGGCTCAAACGACTCTAAATGTATAGTTGAAAAGTTATGTATCCCATAAAACGTATGATTAAAATTAATTATTAACTTTAATTTAGATTTTAATACATCTTTTTAATTGAACCAAACGTAAGCTAAGTGTAAAATGCTCTCTAAGTTATCAATGAGGTTCTAGGATTACCTACAAGAGTGATTGATATGAGGGCGCAAAAAAACAAAACAATTACTTGAAGTTTCTCTTGCTATTGACATAACGACCTCAGTGCGAGGCTCACACAGCGATCTATTAATAATAAAATCAGTTGCTGCTAATACTTTCTTCTTGGTTCCTTCTTCCGTAGCATAAGCTCGGAAAAAAATTAGAGTCAATCTTTGAAATTAAACTTCAATAGTAGTAAAACCTTTTTTTTTTCCTCAATATTGGTAAAAATTAGTTTTGTTCTACTTTACTTCAACGTTTACTCTCTCTTGACGCTGAATTGTTAATAAAATTAAATAAATAATACAATTATCGACCGCCGAAGATGTCAAGGACCAAAATCTGCACTTAACTATATTGGTTAATTAATTTACAACTCTTTAATTTAAAAAAATAAATAAATTAGATATGTTGGATAAATTGTGCATAAATTATATTCATTTAACCAAAAACAAGTGCATGCAGATACAGATAGAGTAACGACGTATCAAAATCATAGTATAAGTATAAAAGTTGAGAAAATCGACTTATTCAAACTTATAAAATACAGAAATTCGAAGAAGATAAAATGAAATGAGGTATGTGAATGCAAATCTCCTTAAAACGGATTCCGGCCCTTGCACTGGTGCTAACAGGATCAAATGGAAGTTCGTCTCTCAAGATACAACGTTTCTTCCAAAATTAATGCAACACGATATTAATTTTGTCAGACGAACCAACGTTTGACCATATTCTTCTAGAATGGAAGATATCGAATACAAATATCGAACACGAAATTCAAAAATACTATGGAAATTATTTTGACGGGATTTGGAGAAAGAAATAATTAGAAATTAATTATTTAGAATTGATATGGAGTGGAAAAAAAAATGAAATTAGGAGTTTCCTATTTATAAATTTTCATTTGACTTTTTGAATGGTTATATAATTTAATATAGACCACACATTCTCAAATTAAATAGTATAGTGTACACTTTATCAATTGATAATGCATTTTCATTATACACCTTTTAAATAGTCGCATTCATTCTTGTTTGGGAGGGTTTAAAGAGTCATGTTATTTATGGCGTGTTCCGTAGAGATTAAAATCAGATTAAAATTGAAAAATTAATCGTTATTGTTGACTTTTATTAGACGGGTGGAACGAAAAACGACTATATTTTCAATTTTAATTTTTACCTAATTATTACAAAATTGTTTTAAATCATCCTTGTTAAGGACAAATAATCTGTTACAATAAAATAAAATAAAATTATACGTCTTTCCTTAAAATAATGCGTATGTAAGTAAACAAGTAAAATAATGTTTTTATGTTTTTTTGTGTTTGCTAAATAAATATTTGTAAGAATAGTTATATTTTTACGATATTTTAATTATATTAAAGATCATTAATATTTATTCAATATCACATTCTTATTTTCAGCTTTTCATTAATCAGATTTTTTTTTCTTTGATCATAATTTTCATCCAAAATATTGTTAACATTCTTTAAATAAGGGTAAAATATTTAATTATATTTTTGCAATAATATTTATTTTGCCGATTTAAAAATATAATAGACAAATAAGTCTTTTTACTCTATCTCGAAGAAAATTTTGTAGTGAAACCGTAATTATGACCAATTTATATTAATTTGAGAATAATAATGCGATGGAAAAAAAATTTGACACATAAATGTAAATGTGTAAAGATTATGAACCTTTCAAACAATTAAAATGTAGTTCAGTTATTAAGAATCATTGTGCGAATATATTTAGTATTTTTGTAAACATAGATATCAGGACCTTGCTACAATAACATGCTTAACAATCGACTCGATAATAGAGGGGATACGTGTCAATAAAACTCCCAATCCCTCCTTGCCATGACATCGTCTCACCGTCTCCTTCTCAGCAATCCCAGTCGAAGGAGCGTAATGGTAGATATCTAACTAAAAAGTCAAGCAAGGATAAAGATATCTATGGATTCCATGTCAAACTTCAATAATTGATTTTTATATTTTTGCTGTAGTTGTCCTTATTGTTTTAAAATTTGTATTTGCACCCTCATTTTAACATATTCGTGCGCAAAAGGTACATTCTGCCCATTTGATCCATGAATTGGGCGCATGCCTCACACTTCACATAATTTAGAAGGGCAAATTGGTCCGTCCAATTAACTCTTATAATTTGATTAGTAAACAGTCAATAATAATCAAATAATTTGCCCTTCTAAATTATGAAGTGTAAGGAATGCATCCAATTAACGGAAATAATGGATAGAATGGGACGGAAACGACCATTTGTCCAGAATTTTGAAAGAGTACAAACGATAAGGACATTTTACATTAATTACCCATTAAAGTAAGTACCCAAACTGAAACAAACTTAATAAAGAAAGTGATTTGGTTGAGTGACTAAAATAAAACTTACGAAAAAAAAAAAATTGCAATAGTATACTCTTTCGTTTTGCTCAAAATCTAGCCACGTTCGGCTCCCATTATTTGATATTACAATTTTTCGAATAATATTATTTTGAAAAATGTGTGGTTGAAAAATAATGAAAAGATTTTTGATTTATGTATAATATTATTTTATTGAAAAATGTGTGCTTAAAATAAAAGGAAAGAAAAATGTATTATAAATTTAATGGGCCAAATCGACCTTAGCAAATCTTGAAAAAGTTGCCTAATTTTATTCTTATATAATCAAGATCTTCAGGTGCTTTCGTCGAGCTATAATAATTGAGAATAAGTAAATTTAATTTGATTGTAGATTTACGGTAGCACTTAAACTAATAAAATAAAAAGATTTTTTTCCCCACTTCGCTAAATTCACATTACTAACGAGGGGTCGCAATTGGTAACCTCAAAGGACTAGCAACTGTGACAAATAGTAACACAGGCAAAGTATGTAGGATTACGGTTATGCTCTATGTACGTAATGATTTATATAATGATTTACATACACACGATGTAAAAAATGATTGGGATGGATTTTTTTCACTAAAAAAAAAAAAATCTCCACTCTCACTTTGACATTTTATCTGTATTTAAGTCATTATGTACATGTAATATTGATCAAAAGATTAATCTAGTTATACAGGGTAATTGGCGCAAAACG
>CAIGRK010212600.1:0-11169 GCA_903798315.1 Fraxinus greggii
TTCGATTAAAATCCTTACAAAAGCTACTATTAGTACAATTCGACACTCAATAAATTAAATGATTCTCATGGAAACGATATTCGAATCTTCCACTTTTCACTTTATTACTTATTTGGTATCCTACATTTGCACTTTTTCACAACATCTAGGCTTTGACAGCCTCGAGTTGGTCTCAAAACTTCCATGGTTTGACACAAACTAACAACTCAGCTCATATTGATTTGTGTTGATCGTCCACACGACACTATGATTTTCCAATAAAAATGAAAAAAATAAAACCCCAATGCTCCCAAAAAGAAACATATCGATAATCACAATTTTGTTAAAAGAAGTCTTACATGAGTAGTTGGCTAAGGATACTTGGACCGACACGACCCTTTTTGAAGTACTATATCGTGCAATCTCATCACAAAACGTGGATTTGTCCATGTCCGTCACGTCACCCACTCCACTTCAATTTTTTTATCCAAAGATTTCTTTAGTAATGTTATCAGCAGTGGAATCATCATTATATTCTTTAATAAGATTGTGATGCATTTTAATTCAATAAAATATGTGGTTGAAATGAGACAAGAGCCGACTGTCACAAGCAGTATTTGTAAATAACATTTTCGATGATAAATATCATATTGATAATAACTTTTTTTATCGATTTTATACGATAAAGTGTAAGAGTAATTAACCTAAATATTTATTTTTAGAAAATTCTATAATTGATTTTATATAATGAATTTTTTTAAGGCCAATCAATGTCACTGAGGGCACTGTTGATATTTAAACGTTAATGTAGGGGCAATTTAGTAACACGAATTGCCGAGGCATCATGGGCTTTTTGGTGGGTCCGGGCTATCTTTTTCGCTTTATGGCCCGTCCCTTTTATCGGTCTATTCCAATTTATCTGTTTACATTTTTTTTTCCTGCGATTTTCTTATTTTGAAATTTTTTTCTAACTAGTCACTCTTTTTTTTTTTCCTCAAAATAAAATCTATAAGCTCTAAAAATTCTATTATGCCCCTATTTGGTAGAGATTAAAATTAATTTTTTAACAAATTTTGATAAAAGTTAATAAAATGTGTGATTGAAAAGTTATGAGTTTTATAAAATATGTAATTAAATTAATTGTTGATTTTTGACTTTGATTAAAAAAAAATTAGATTATAATTTTTATATGTTGAAGGAAAAATTTCTTCAATTTTATTATAATCATTTATAATATATAGAATGTACAAATTGATAAAAAAAAGTAATAAAAATATATTCGTTACATCAAGGCTTGATAATATGTTAGACAAAAATCCTAATTTTTCAAAATATTCTTTAATATATTTATAGTTTACATTACGAAACAAATAATATAAGTTTAAGAACATTTCTAAACTTTTTATCGAGCTAAAAACAAACACAAATGCAAGTATGAAAAGTAGAGGGCTCAAAAAGCTCTTACTCGCGTCGCGAGCATCTGTTCATCATCTTTAACTATTTTGGATACATCTCATTACAGATAAGGATTCGCATTAAGGTAACCATATGGTCTAGAACTCAATTACGATTTTAGAATCATATCATATTCTAGTGAAACATATACCAATCTAGTTTGATCATACTCCTCTTGATAATTGTTGACCCAACATTTATTTTGTGTCTGAGTTGGATTTTGAGAGCACCATCTATTGAGTCCTATTTAATCGTATAAAAACTTTCTTAACACTTTAAAATCAATGCGGATTTGATCCACATATGACTTTTATTGAGATGCATAGTTACACTTAAAATAGCTTAAAAGTTACATTTTTAATATAATAGTTGTTATCCAAAATCTATAACAAACAATATTGACAATCTAGAGAATCTCAAATTCTAACTCTTTATGATTTTTTACATAAATTATGCTAAGTTTATATTTTGGTGTACATCGAGTTTGACAATTTAAAAATTTAAATAATTTTTCTTCCAATTATCTTCTAACAACACATCAAATGTTGACTTTGGCATTTTTGTTGTTTACATATTATTCCAATCACACAAATATAATTGCTGACAAAAGCAATAAAATCATGCAAACATTTTTCGGTGATTACAAGTCCATGACCAAAAAGTACCACACAGTAGTGGTATATCTGCAATTTAAGTGATAAACAAGGGCAATAATTCCTCTCATGTTATTCTTTTCTTTTTTGCTCTCCAACTTTATTTTGCTTTTTAACATTTCGGTATCACTTTAAATAAAATATTTGACCGTTGCTTTTCTCTCTCCACGTCTCTCTCTATATCTCTTTCTCTCTCTCTCACACATTAACACGTTAGTGTCATCCAGCATAAACAAATTCCGGCTTCAGGTAGGAATGTCATTTCTTTCTAATCATGTTGAAATCAATTATTTTTTGTACTTATTTTGTTCGTTACAAAGGTTTGCTGGAACTGAAGAAGATCATGAAACATACTTTCTTGAAACAGGTTTAGTTTCTTTTTGTACATTGGTTTGTTTCTGATTTTCTTGAATTAAGCTGTGAAAACTGTATGGGTTTTCTTAATCTGGGAAATTGTTTTGAGGGATTTAAAGAATTTTGCATGTTTGTAGCTGGATTGCACGGAAACTGATACTTTTGTAATGGCTTTTTGATTTATAATTAAAAACTTTGTAATTCTGGGATTAAATTATTGGGTTTCCTTTCTTTTTTAATTTATGAAAAAACTAAGTTTAATATTTTGAAATAAATTGTCTAATTTATCTCTGAATTTAGTAGTTTGCTGTTTGTTATTCGGTAAACACGAGTTCAAACTTGAGTTTATTTTCTGTCATTTTTCTTTGGCAGTTTTTGTATTTGCTTTTGTAAATGCGAGAAACTTCAGGAGATGTTTCAATTATAAAATTTACTTTTGAATCAGACTCCTTTACTTTTTCTCTTATTTTGTCTATGTTTGTGGGTAGAGAAAAAGGAATGTGAACAAGAATTCACATGGACGACCCCAAATTTGTAGGGAACAAGTCCTAGTTTGCTGTTGTGTGCATGTCTTGGGGTGGGGAGATTATGTTTTCATCAAATTTTCAAGGCAGATTGTACTTTAGGAAAGGTTTCCGCGTTAAAATATTTGATTGTCTCCTTGCAATAAGTTTGATTATCTACTTTTTCTTGGTTCCAGCAATAATGGCTGATTTAATTATGTAATGAAGCAGAATGTTTTCTTTTCCAGTATGGCTTTAAACCTTTATCATTTTTCGTCATTCTCTTCCTACCTTTATAATGAAGACTGCTATCATATTGGTAATTATATTTACTTTTCTCCATTTAATTATCACTCTTTAATCAACCACTTACCTTTCACTTTTACTTTATTTTCCCTTCTATCAAGGTAGTGCCTAAAATAAGTACGATCTTCCATTTTTTTTTATCATGCTTTAGAAAGTGCTGGTGAAAGTATTTTAGTCTCGGTAATTTCCAGCGCAAGAATTTCTGTGTACATTTATTTTCTTATGTGAATTTTCTTCCATTATCTTAAGGTTGAGATTGTTCGAAGGTTTTGATTCGAGGAGGCGAATAGCATTTAAATATTACTTTATAAGTTCTCAAATCTTCTCTTGCTTGAGATCGAAGTTAAGAATTTTCATGGCTACTAATTTTTATCTCCATCTATGTCAGTTCACAGGTTCATATAATTCTACTGAATAGTCTTATTCATTTCTTGTTTTTTTCTTGCTGTATATGCTTGCAGTAACTTTTCTACAGAATAGGACTCTCATACTTACTTTCTTGTCTTAACTAGCCAGAGAATTTCCTTATGAATGGGGTAGAAACATCGAGAAAAATTTGTTGTGATTTCCATTTAGATTCTAGAATGAAAATTCCATCAAAGTCAAAAGAGTGAAGGGAAAACAGAGCTAAAGAGATGGGATGTTCTGCATCGAAGCTGGATGATGAAGAGGCTGTCCAACTTTGCAAGGATCGGAAGAGGTTCATTAAACAAGCAGTTGAATATAGGATAAAGTTTGCCTCTGGGCACATTGCTTATATCAAATCCATGAAAAGAGTTTCTGCTGCACTTAGAGAATATATTGATGGAGATGAGCCTCGTGAGTTCTTGTTAGATTTGTACACGCCACCACCCGTAAAGAAAACAAGCCAGGGTTTCATCTCTATATCACCAACACCCTTCACTCTAAAACCAATCAAATCTGAATCTGAATCGACTTATAAAATAAATTACCTTAGGTCTGGTGGAAACCCTGCTGTGGCAGTTGAGGAAAGACCACCTCAGTCACCGGAAACTGTCCGAATCGAGGCTTACTCCCCTGTGCATCAATTTGGAATGGATAGCATTTTTGCAATGCAGTCCTCTCCCATGACCTCGTCTTCATTTTTCCATTACTCCCCAAACAACAGACCCAATTTTCCTCCACCTTCACCTCAAACATCTCAATGGGATTTCTTCTGGAATCCCTTTTCTTCGTTAGATTACTATGGATATCCCACTAGAAGCAATCTTGATCAGACATTTTTTGATGACGATAATGATGAGTTAAGGCAAGTTCGAGAAGAAGAAGGCATACCTGAATTAGAAGAGGACTCCGAACAAGAAGAAATCGATGATGGAGAAAATACGAAAGCCGAGAGAGATCGTAAGGTTGATCTGGAATCTGACAGAGACGAAGTTATCGTGGAAGATGTTGAAGGGAGTGATGATGTTGAAGAGAGTGATGAGTGTGCTGAGTGTGACAGTGATGATGACACAGATAGCGGAACTGAAACAAAGCAACATATCCGAGGATTAGAGCCCCACGAACACCAACACATGGAAGTAGCAAAAAATCAAAATATAGTTCAAAACAACAGCAAAGAAGCCATAGTAGCTGATTGTGAATCAAAGTCAGAAACACCGGGATTTACTGCTTATGCAAATCGAAGGCCAACTAGCATGGCAGAAGTTATTAAGGATCTAGAAGATCAGTTCATGATGGTCTGTAAATCAGCCAGTGAGGTTTCATCCATGTTGGAGGCGAGCAGGGCTCAGTACTTATCGACATATAATGATCTCACAGGTTTGATGACAGTATTCAGTTTGCTTGGATGCTAACTCTGTGCATATTGTCATACATCTCTTGTTGTCTTTATTTTTTCCTTTTTAAATTTAATCACTTTATGGTAATAGAAATTCAACAACTGAAAAATCTAAACAGATACTGAAAAAATCTCAATAAATTCTGAAAGCAATGAAATAGTTTAGAGCACATGGGGGCGAGAAAGTATCTTTAAGTTGGGGATTTCAACAATAAGCTTGTTGCAATCAAAATATATCTCCTCCAGCAAGTAAATGCTTTGTGTTGCCAACATAAACACACTTCTATTACTTAATAGTTAATACTTGTTAGTAATAAATAACTTCTCGACATTGACTAAATACGTAAGATGTTCCATGGCGACGTGTCTTGTCATTTGAGTATTAAGTTTACAACATGGCATTTACTTGGTCTAAATCTCTTAATCCAACACCATTCGTTGTTGATGCCTGTGGAAAGAGCTATCTATCTAACTATGTCAAAATGCTGGTACAAGTGCATTTGTTCTGTAAGGAACTTTGAATAGAAAGGATATTGGCTTAGTACCTTATAAATTTCTTTTCTAATTCAGTCAAATATTTGTTTTTACAGCAGCAAAAATGATCAATCCAATGGCTTTGTTCCGGTCGGCTTCATCCCGATCATCCTCATCGAGATTTTTAGTCAAAGCTTCAACTTCAAGAGAAGAAGGTTGCGAAAGCAATAGTGACTTTTCTGAAGAGTCCTGCATGTATTCAGGAAGTCACCAATCAACCCTGGACAGGTTATATGCCTGGGAGAAAAAACTTTACCAAGAAGTTAGGGTATGCTTCTTCAACCAAGGAACAATCTTGTACCAAATAGGAATGTCTGAACATACAAACAACTAACAAGAAATAAAACACTACAGGGTACTAGTGTATGCACTTGCTGAGGAAAGATACATAACTGAATAAGTTACTTGCATGTGACGAAAAACTTTTCCAAGGAAATCACAGTATGCCTATGCAACCATCAAACTGTCTTGAATGAGCAGCTCAACTTCAATGATTATTTCAAATTAATAACAGATGTGCAAAAATCTGTGCCTGCATATATGTTTTTAAGGGTAGGAAGGTTGCGAACGTGAAGAATTGTGTTCATTGATGGCAAGTTTTCTTCATCAGCACTATTTTTATTCCTGTTGTTGATACCATGGACAAAATCCCATCCTGTATAACTTGGAGTTTGTGTTAAGGCCCTTGGTGATTTGATATCAATTCTCTTTATTTTGATTCACTTATTAATAATCTTCATAACTAAACAGGCTGGTGAACGCATTCGGATAGCATATGAAAAGAAGCGTAAACAACTGAGAAATCAAGACGTGAAAGGAGAAGACCCATCCTCTGTAGATAAAACAAGAACAGCCATCAGAGATTTACAAACTCAGATGAAAGTTTCAATTCACTCTGTTGAAGCAATCTCAAAAAGGATCGAAACTTTAAGGGATGAAGAACTGGAGCCTCAGCTTTTAGAATTGGTGCAAGGGTAAGTTCAATATTCTAAAATTTTATAGGGCTTTTGGGCAAAAGTGTTACCAATTTTGTTAGTCAATCCTTCATAATACTGTGTCATGTTCATTTTCAAGCTCAACCATGTTTTTTCTGGACATCTTCATTTCCCCGATTTCGAAATCCATAAAAGGTTAAAAGAAGTCTCTCCAACCCAAGTTTTTATCCAAGTTTAAGTGATTAATGTTGTGCGGGTTTGCGGAAATAACACGGAGTGCATGCTTACTGTTGAATGCTATTGATCATTACCTACAAAACAAGCTAGGATAGTTTTAAGCCGTAAAACCAAGGAATTATTTTTCTCTAAATTCTTAATCACAGGTTGTCTAGGATGTGGCATGCAATGGCAGAAGGTCATCAATTGCAAAAGCGTACTCTAGATGAAGCTAAGATCTTACTAGCCGGAATGCCTTCAAAACTGTCAGGAACTAAGAAATACACTGTAATGTCACCTTCTTTGCTGCACCGACTAGCCCGTTCAGCAGCTATCCTCGAGATGGAGCTCAGGAATTGGAGAGCCTGTTTCGAGTCATGGATTGTTTCTCAACGATCCTACGTGCATGCGTTGACAGGCTGGCTCTTGCGTTGCGTCCGTTCAGACGCAGACACATCAAAATTACCATTCTCTCCTTGTCGATCTTCTGGTGCCCCACCAATATTCTCTATTTGCATCCAATGGACTAGGTTTCTTGATACCGTCCGTGAGGCCCCAGTTCTTGAAGGGCTCGATTTTTTTGCAGCAGGTGTTGGTTCTCTATACGCACAGCAACTACGGGAAGATTCTCGAAAGAATTTGGGTGGATCAAAGAGGTTTGGAGGCGAACCCGTTGGGGGCATGGAGATGGTTGAAGTTGGACAATTTGAAGATGAAGTAATGACTGCAGAAAAAATGTCTGAAGTAGCTATTAGAGTGCTATGTGCCGGAATGTCAGTTGCAGTGAGTTCATTGACACAGTTTTCGGTTAGTTCAGCCGAAGGATATGCTGATTTGTTGCAGCAATGGGATAATCCGAAGCAGCCACAGAATTCTAATGGGACGGGAAAGTTATGTAGGTAGGTAGTAGGAATTTCAATGTAAATTACATATAACTTAATGTCATATATACAAGTAGATGTGGAAACCTTTTATCTTCTATTCAGTATGATTCTTTGCTGCTAGTGAAAGATAAATGGTTGAGATTTTGGGATTGGTTTAAAAGGAAAAAAATGGTTTTGCAAGAAATTTTTTGTTTAAAATTCTTTGTAATTTACTTATTTGTACTTGTAGGGATGATAGCAAACTCTTCCTATACTATCTTTGGTTGAAAAATCATTGTAATTATGAGCCTCGTATGTCCCTAAATGAAATAAATGTCTATGTGTCTTTGATTGTGGCGCAACTCGGCCCCAACCTTTCGAAAAGTAGCAAAACTCATCCCTCTTCACGATTTCAATTAATGGATTATCATGCTATATTTAATCGCTTGATCACCATTTAGACATATTTGTGATTTACTTTTACTTTCCAAATGTTGATGATATGATTAGCACATGTTATAAACGACATAAAGTCCGATAGGATAGGAATACATTTTTTTGCTTTATGCAATCGTCACGATGTTTTTTTAATTGTCATGGACTTTTATATATTCGAGCTTTGAAAAAAGAAGATTTGAAGGTCATATATCAAAGTAAGTCCAACTTTATTCGAGAGAGATTGTTGTATATATAAGATGATCAATTGCCACGAAGATCATGAATTCAAAAATAATAATGAGAGAGCTAAAATAGAATTATGGATGGAGCTGAATTCCTAGTATTTTAATGATCTTTGAATCATTATATAATTAAGTCACCGTTATATAATTTTAGCCTATTTTCATAAAGTTGTTGGTCTAGAGACGGATTAATTGGCAATTACGGAAGTAGCCCTGACGCGGACTTAGACATAAACCAATATAAGCTCCCGCGCACTTATAGATTTGATTGCATTTCTTAGAAACGCACATCCCTCGCAACGCTTTGCCAAGTTTTTTGCAAGGCTTCGCCTCCCCCATTTGCATCTCTGCACAAAACTTCTGGAAGATGTTATAGTGGAAGCTAACATAGAATTAACTATTTGGTACTTTTACAGGAGAAATTAAGGGTCTCACAAATTAGGCCCATGCATTTGAACTAGAACCGAACGTCCCGAATCGGGACAGATCTGGTTCAAACAAAAATAAACTAGGAACTGAAATCGAGAATCGAAAGTCGATTCGGTTTGGTTTAGTTTTTGGTTCCTAAACCAAAATCGTGGGTACCCAAATGGAACCAAATTTCTATATAATTTCTTATTTACAATTTATTTGTTGGGTAAAAAGAAATACAAAATCTAAAAAATTTATTTTGTGTCGTAGTTTGTCTAAAACTTTAGACTTTAACTCTAAGAAATCAAGACTGACTTTACTTTTTTGTCTCTCGTCCCCCATCATATTGTTGTATTTCAGAGGTTATTACGTTAATTTTTACAATTTGGACTTTTTGTGAATAAAAAAAGTTCAAATTACATTGTGGTGTAAGTTGATGAATCAAAAGGTTCATTTATTTCAATTTCAGTGATTGTTAATCAAAGCGATCAAATTTAAGCTTTTTTTTTTTAATTAATGCTTAACAATTGAATTAACCCATGTTTGGTAGAGATTCAAATCAAATTTTGATAAAAACTGATAAAATATGTGGTTAAAAAGTTGTAGATTCAATGAAATATATGATTAAAATTAATTGTTGACTTTGACTTAAAATTTTAATCCAAACCCGACAAAGGCTTTTTATAATGTGGGCAGTGATAAACCTTTTTAGTTGTTTAGAGTTGATTATTCTCTCTTGAAATTTAACTTTTCATTTTTTATTCAAATTGAGTGAGTTTAATACGTGGATTGATTTTTTATATATAATATTTAATTATGTATCTAGTTAGTATTTTTTGTTTCATTTCATTTTAAAAGTAAAAGAATTTAAACATTGTTCACAATTAAATTAAATGCTTTAACATGACTCACTTATAGACGAATAAGATTTATTAAAAACAATATTTTTTTCCTCAAATTGTAATTTTATTTTTGATATTATAATTTTCTCCTCTTTTCGTGATTTTTAGTCTCCACTATTTTGCTTCTTAAAGATTTCTTAACTTAATTTTTGCCTTGCATGAATATTGATCGAGTAGTATTAGGTATATATATTGAAAGGGCATATATGATTTTTTTTAATAAAATGTATATAAAGAAAACCAGAACCAAAATCGACAGTTCGGATTTGGGTTTGGTTCCAATAATTTTAAGGACCCGAATGGTTTAATTTATAAAGTACCCAAAATATAAAAGGTGGTCCAGGTATTGAAATACCCAAACCGAACCCACCGACGCCCATGCCTATCACAAATTTTTGAAAAGTTGAAAATTGCTTGTGAGATTAATAAGCTGCTTTAATGCTTTTTTATTGTCTTGCTANTGAAAGGGCATATATGATTTTTTTTAATAAAATGTATATAAAGAAAACCAGAACCAAAATCGACAGTTCGGATTTGGGTTTGGTTCCAATAATTTTAAGGACCCGAATGGTTTAATTTATAAAGTACCCAAAATATAAAAGGTGGTCCAGGTATTGAAATACCCAAACCGAACCCACCGACGCCCATGCCTATCACAAATTTTTGAAAAGTTGAAAATTGCTTGTGAGATTAATAAGCTGCTTTAATGCTTTTTTATTGTCTTGCTAGCAATTATGATTTAAGTTAAATCAAATTTCTTTTACATTATCGAGTATAAAGTTTCATAGTTTATATTATCTTACGATAATGTTAATAAAATGTTGCAAAATAATAATGAAAGAAAACATTTCAAAAATGTTATGAAAATTTAAAAATAAAATTAAAGACAATACTTACGAAAATATTGCAAATAAGTTAAAGACAATGTTCCAAAAACGTTGCAAAACTGTTAATAATAACATTTACGAAACCTTGTCAAAAGATGAACACAAGTTTCGACAACATTGTTAAAACGTTGCAAATAATCATTTCGCAACGTTTTATAATTGTTGCAAAATGATTATTAGCAACATTCATAAGACGTTGCGAAATGTTATTGACAATATTAAAAAAACGTTGTAAAAAAATTATTACACTACAACAAAAACAACATACGGCAACTTTTTTATGTATGTTGCAAGTCGAGGTGTTGTTGTCGAGTAGAAAGATACGACAACGTTTAAAAAACGTTGCCGAAAACCTACGACAATGTTTATAAAATGTTGCGAAATGGTTATTTGGCAACGCAGGTCTTTGGCAACGTTTTTTAAATGGTGCCAGTTTCGCAACGCTTTCTAAACGTTGTCAAAGAACTTTTCGCAACGTTTAAAAAATATTGCCATAGGTCATATTATAGTTTTTTTTTAGCAATTTATGTAAATTGACCGGCCAAATTGAAAATACTCCTTTTGCACAAATTTTAAAATTGCATAAAAATTGATAATTTTATTACAAATTTTAGAATCCCTACATTTGAACATTAGAATGTGATACAACACCACCTGAATAATAAGAAGATTCAAAATGGAATAAAA
>CAIGRK010212619.1:0-10463 GCA_903798315.1 Fraxinus greggii
AGAGACTTAGAATGGAAAACTTAACGTACAGAAGTGTTACATATTGAGAGTTTAATCACAAACTCAAAAAGTTCTGCAAAAGGCATGAGTGATTATTGTTGGAAAAAATAGTGCACATCGATATATTCCAAAAACATAGCTTTTACGTAAATAAAATTGGACTGAATTTCGACTTATCGAAATCGAATATATAAAATTGAAACAAGAAATGCAGGAATATGAATTCAGTCAATACAAGAGTTCGACTTTTTTCCTTAGAACAATAATGACTCACGGGCGCTAAAGGTTTTCCAACGTTCATTTCCCAAAATACGATGATCACGTACTGCAATAGAAGTACTCCAATTTGTGTAGACCAACAAAAATACTTTTATTTTGAACTCTCTTTATATGAAAACCAGACTCAAAATAAAAGCAAAAATTATTTTGAAGCGACTATGAATTTATATAATAATGCAATAATAAAGTGAATGAATGAAAAAATGAAAGCAAACACATAAAGTCTATATATAGTTCTTCAAAAGTTGTATCTCTTGGAATTTATCTTATATAAAAAGAGACACGTCCATTAAAAAATAATCATTCCAAAAATCATGATCTTTCATATAAAAAGACACTCCTTTTAAACTAAATGGTTCTAGAATATTCCATAATATTCTATATAATTTTTCAATAATCCACATATTTAAGCAGTTTAATTTCTCTTTTACCGACTAATGGTTTCCACTTAAATAATCATAAAAATTGGTCAAAACCAATTTTATATACAAAATTCCAACAACAACAATAACAACAACAACAACAATAATAATAATAATAAAGATAAAAATTAAAGTAAAAAGAAAAGGGGAACCAATAAGGGAAAATATGGATGAAAATGTGGTGGGTATGAGACATATCGGTCATTCTCACCTCCGTCCCGTTAGATATTTTTGTTACCTTGCCATGTCACATACCCGATTAAAGTGGGACCGGACGGGTTCGGAGCGGGATCAAGGTGGGGAGGGGCAAGTCCCTGCCCCATTTACTATTTTTTTTATTTCATTTTTTATGTCTTCAGTTAGTAAACATTATTATTTTTTTACTAATTTGTTAAAAACAATTTTTGCTCTCTTTAAAAATGATAATAAATCTATTATTTGTGTCTGATAAAAAACTTAAATTTGAAATTAATTTTAAACGGGGCGGGGACTATGATTTCTGTACCCGCCCCTACCCGCTTCGGGGTAATGACCATCGCCCCATCCCCGCCACATTTACCCGGTTAGGCGGGTAATCCCTACCCTATTTCGGGATGGGGTCCCACAGGTATCGGGTTGAACTGACTTTTTTTTTTTTTGATCATCCCTAAGGGAAGAGATAAGAAATCAAATAGGAAAACGAGAAGAAATGTTACTATTGTGACAAATTAGGCTACTTTATAAAATATTACGTTAAGAGGACATGTGATCAAGAGTGGGAATGGAATCTCTACTATTGCTTATAAAGAAGCGAGAGCTAATAATTGTGTAGCTTATTTTTCTTCAAAAGGAGATGTTTTAAGAGGATATGTGATCAAAAGAGTGATTTTCGAATTGCTTATAAAGATACAGGAGCCAATAATGGCGTAGTCTATTTTTCCTCAAAAAGAGAACATAATCAAGATTAGATTCTTGACTCTGGCTGCTCATGGCACGTGAGTCCCAATAAAAAATGGCTTAGTCTAAATGGGAGACTTGGGAAGTTGGGGAAAAATGAATGCTGCAGAGTTAAAGGCATTAGCAACATCGTTCTAAGGCTACAAGGTAAACAAATAATTGCTTCGAAGAAAATTAGATATGTCCCAACTTTAAGAAGATATCTAATCTCTAAGAGCATCAGATGATGATGATTATGAAATAGAGATTAAAAATGGGCATACTAATAATAACAAATAACATATTATACAGCTGGAGCTGGAGCTGGAGCTGGAGCTGGAGTTGGAAGGAAGCTGGAATTAACCAGAAGACATTAGGAATGTTAGTTAGTTAAGTTAGTTAGTTAGTTTGATTAGTTAGATTCTTTTCTTTTCTCTATTTTAAAGTAATGTAAACGTACTGGTTTTTAATTTTTGCTGATAGAATAGAATAGAATTCAGTTCATTTCATTTTCAATATGTTCAATATGGTATCAGAGCAATTTTCAGCTTCTTTCGTCTGCAAATCTTCTTCTCAGTCTCTTCTCAATTGAATCATCACCAATTGATTCTCCGTCTGCACTTATTCTTCTATATTTCTTCTCAATTGAATCATCAATTGATCCTTTCATTCAAATGACTTATAGATTCATCATGGCATCATCGGCAAATGCACAGGATCAGAATAATTTTCACCCATTGACGAGCAATTCAGCCATTGATGATGGATCTAGTCCATATTTCATTCGTCACTCAGATAATCCGGGGCTTATCCATGTTTCACAAGCCTTAACCGGTGACAATTATGCTTCATAGAGTCGAGCAATGGTGATTGCATTGTCCGTGAAAAATAAGATAGGATTCATCGAATGGATCCATAACTCATCCTCAAGGCAGTGATGATCTTCTCAATCAATGGATCCGAAATAATAACATTTTCATTTCATGGATACTTAACTCAGTTTCTAAGGAGATCTCTGCTAGTGTCATTTACTCAGAATCTGCTCATGATATATGGGTTGATCTAAAATACTTAACTTAGTTTCTAAGAAGATCTCTGCTAGTGTCATTTACTCAGAATCTGCTCATGATAAATGGGTTGATCTGAAGGAGAGGTATCAGCAGCGAAATGGACCTCATATCTCCCAATTAAGGCGTAAATTGATGAAGCATACTCAAGGACAATCCCCAATGAGTATACAAAATTGAAGACAATTTGGGAAAAACTAAGCAATTACAGACCAGTGAGTTCATGTGGAAGGTGGAACTGTGGTGGATCTAAGAAATTAGCTAATCATTACCAAACAGAGTATGTGATGTCATTTTTAATGGTTTTAAATGACTTCTTTGCTCAAGTCTGAGGACAACTATTACTCATGGATCATATACCTCCTATTAACAAGGTGTTTTCTCTTGTATCTCAAGAAGAACACCAAAGGAATGTTAGTGCATTCTCCAATACCATTGGTATAGCAGGTGACTTATGACATTTTATGCCAGAAATGATATCAAGATGAATAATACTGGGCAAATGCATAATAAGTTGCAAAGGAATGAGAGGCCTATGTGCACCTATTGTGGTTATGCTGGTCATTTCGTGGATAAATGCTGCAAGCTGCATGGTTATCCACCTAGATATAAGAGCAAGCAGAGGCCTCCATCTTCTGCCCTGGTGTGAACAAATCACCAAATTACATTGTTGCTAATGAGGTTTCTGAAGATATTTCAGATCAAAACCAGAAAAGTGCGGGTGATTTCACGCAGACATTAAATCAAGATCAATACCAGCAACTGATGAGCATGTTAAACAACCACTTAGCATCTGCAAAAATGGACACTGGAATAGATAGTAAACACTCAAACCAAGTATGTTTTTCCACTTCCAGTAACACATTGATTAATTTCCCTAAACATTGGGTGGTAGATACAGGAGCTACCAGTCATATTTGTTCACATCATTCTGCCTTCATAGTTATGAAACCTGTACAAAAATGCTTTCATCACTTTACCAAATCATGAAAGAATTTATGTTAAGTTTACTGGTACAGTGAAAGTGACTCCCAATTTGATATTAAAGGATGTGCTGTATGTACCAGAATCCAAATTCAACCTGATGTTAGTGAGTTCTCTCACTAGGAATTCACATGTAGCAGTAAAATTTCTTACTGATTCATGTTCTATTCAGGAATTGTACAGCCAGAAGATGATTGGCAAGGGTGAAAGATTGGCTGATCTATACATATTGAGTGATAACTCATCTGATGTAATAAAAAAATATAGCAGAAATTTAATTCAAGATCTCATGTTTCAGTTTATTCATATGTAAACAATGTGAATGCTTATATTTGGCATCACAGACTTGATCACTCGTCATTTCAGAAGCTGGAATTGTTAAGGGACCAATTACATATGGTTTGTAATAAAAATATGTACAATGCATTAGTTCCTTGAGAAATTTGTCCATTAGCCAAGCAAAGAAGGCACTTTTTTACATCTAATAATCATATGTCTGCTGATTCATTTGATCTAGTCCATTGTGATACACGGGGGCCTTACCATATCCCTACACATTTTGGATATAAATACTTCCTGACGTTAGTTGATGATTGCACTCGTTTCACTTGGGTTTATCTCATGAGACACAAATCAGATGCCCTTCTTATCATTCCCAAATTTTTAAAAATGATTGAAACTCAGTTCCATAAGTCCATTAAGAAATTCAGATTAGACAATGGTCCTGAATTACAATTTACTGAATTCTTTAACTCAAAAGGGGTCCTACATCAATTCTCTTACGCTGAAAGGCCTGAACAAAACTCAGTAGTTGAAAGAAAGCATCAATACCTTCTGAATGTTGCTAGAGCTTTGTACTTTCAGGCTCGAGTTCCTATCCAATTCTAGGGGGAATGTATTCTAACCGCTGCCTACCTCATTAATAGAATACCAAATTCAGTTCTCTAAAATAAATCTCCTTTCTCTCTAATGTTCAACTCTCCAGTGGACTATTCCTTATTGAAAGTGTTTGGCTGCCTGTGCTTTGCTTCTACCTTATCCTCCCAAAGGTCAAAATTCCATCCTAGAGCTAAGGCCTGCATTTTTGTTGGCTACCCCAGGTATAAAAGGCTATGAGCTCTATGATGTTGTCTCAAAAACATTCATAGTATCCACAGATGTTGTTTTTCGTGAACAAACCTTCCCATTTCATTCTATAACTCATCAATCAGAGGATATTGATTCATTACCTTATATTGTCTTACCAACATTTGTATCTGATATTCCTATCTCTAGTCCAACTGGTTTGCAAAATTCTGCTTCTGACATTTTCACAAATAATTCACCTAATATCTCATCACCTGAAATACTAACTAAGACTGCAAGTAACTCACATGACTTGCAATCTAATCCTCCTCCCATTACTAATTCTTCAACAGACCTCATTGATGTCAAAAGATCTTCTAGAACTAGCAATCCACCCTCATACCTTAGGAATTTTCATTGTATTCTCTTGAGGAATTCCCAGCCAGCATCTGATAAATCCCCTTATCCAATTTCCAAATATAGTTGTTCTTCTCCTGCACACATCAGTTTTCTTCTATCTGTTTCTTCAAATTTCGAACCCCAATTTTATCATCAAGCTGTGAAGTTTGATCATTGGAGAGAGGCCATGGAGAATGAATTGAAAGCTACGGAAATTAGCAATACTTGGTCCATTACAAACTTACCTAAGGGTAAACATTCAATAGGCTGCAAGAGAGTCTATAAAATCAAATATAAATCGGATGGAAGCATTGATCGATACAAAGCTAGACTTGTGGCAAAAGGGTATACTCAGCAAGAGGAATTGGATTTTATCGATACTTTTTCTCTTGTGGCTAAACTGGTAACAGTCAAGGTTCTTCTAGCTATTGCTACAATACGTAAATGGCAGATTATATGGCTAGATGTCAACAATGCGTTTCTCGATGTGATTTATATGGATCTTCCAATGTGATACAACAAACAGCTTAATTCTGGCAAACAGGGGGAGCATCTAGCATGTAGACTTCACAAGTCAATATACGGTTTGAAACAAGTCTCAAGGCAGTGGTTTGCAAAATTCTCAAATGCTCTCATTCGACATGGATTTCACCAGTCGAAGTCTGACTATTCCATGTTTACCAAAGGCATTGGTTATTATTTTGTTGCCTTAGTTGTGTATGTAGATGATATTATCGCCGGACTTAATCATCAGGAAATTGAATCCTTGAAGACCTTCTTACATAGCCTATTCAAGCTAAAAGACTTGGGGCAGCTAAATTATTTTTTGGGTTTGGAAATTTCCAGATCATCTAAAGGCATCTTCTTGTCACAGCGTCATTACACTCTCCAGCTACTTGAAGACAAAAGTTTTCTAGCTTGTAAGCCCACTTCATTGCCCATGGATCCAAAGATTCGCCTCAACTCCTTTGAGGGTGAAGTTTTAACTAATGTTTCAATGTACAGAAGGTTAATTGGGCGACTATTATACTTAACCATTACAAGGCCTGGTATCACATTTGCGGTTCACAGGTTAAGACAATTTGTATCTCGACCAAGACAGCCACATTTAGATGCAGTCCACTACTTGTTGAAATATATCAAATCCACTCTAGGTAAAGGAATTTTGTTCTCTGCACAGCTTTCTCTTCAATTAAGGACCTTTACAGATGCAAATTTGGGGGTCTTGGCTTGATTCAAGGAAGTCTGTCACGGAATTTTGTTTGTTTCTTGGAGACTCTTTAGTATCATGGAAAGCTAAGAAATAGACAACCATAGATCTTCAGCTGACGCGGAGTACCGGGCACTGGCATCTACTACTAGCGAATTGGTTTGGATTAATCAATTACTTCTTGATTTACAGGTTTCAGCAACTGTCCCTGCATTGATCTTCTATGATAATCAAGCAGCCATCCACATTGCTTCTAATCCAATTTTTCGTGAACGCACAAAACATATAGAAATCGACTGCCACTTACAAAGAGATAAGCTTACTGTTGGCTTTCTTAAACTTCTACCTGTTCGAACACAACACCAACTCGCTGATGTTTTTACTAAGGCATTACCGGCTTCCCAGTTATTTTCTTTATTATCCAAGATGGCTGTCCTTAATCTCCATTGTCTGGAGCTGGAGCTGGAGCTGGAGCTGGAAGGGAGCTGGAGCTAACCAGAAGACGTTAGTTAGTTAGTTAGTTAGATTCTTTTCTTTTCTCTATTTAAATGCAATGTAAACGTATTGTTTTCTAATTTTGCTGATTGAATAGAATTCAATTCATTTCATTTTCAATATATGTCAAATAACAAAAATCATATTCTCAGTATCAATATACTAAAAATAAATGGAATCTATTTAATAAATTTTGAAATTGTTCCACCAAAGAACGCTGTAAACTCAGTGATTCCATCTCAAAAATCAGATTTATGGCATAAGAAATTATCTGAAATATGAATTTTCTTATTAAAATCAAAATCGGAGATTTTTACAACTTTTAGAGATTGGAAAACTCTAACAGAAAATCTAACAGGCAAGAAAATAAAAGTTAGTATAACTTACAATGGGCTTGAGTTATTCAATAGTGAATTTGATCAATTATGAGGTAAGAATGGTATTTTGATGAACAGAACCGTAACCTACATACCCCAACAAAATAATATTATTGAAAGAATGAATAACACTATTTTTGAAAGAACTAGATGTATGTTTGTTGGGGATCTTGCTAATCAACTTTTTCATCCAATTTTTTTCCCTCCACGTAATATTAAGTAATCCATTTTGTACTTTTTTTTTTTATGTGCAAGTAGCAAAATTCGCTTGTTAGTCCTCTAATTCTTTAGAATTAAAAATACCATATCAAGTATGGATATATAGGGTGACTACTCCCACCTGAAAACTTTTGAATTTGCTACATATGCACGTTAGACTGAATCAAAACTAGATCTCAGATCCATAGTGTGTCTTTCATGGTTATGGGAAAGGGGTGAAGGGGTACATATTATGGATGAAAGAGTCTAAAGGCTTTAAGGTTATGATCAACAGATCTATTATTTTTAATGAAGAGTTTTTCCTTGTCTTAGTGATAAAACAAGAGAAAAACTAAGTGAAAAGGATTTTATAATAACCAGAATTATTTTGAATGATCAATTCATTTGAGAACTCCCTGACCAAACACAGTTTGAGGTGGAACTGCCTCAAGCAGAACCCCAGGCTATATCTGATGATGATATAATAAAAAATGAACAAGGTATAAATTATGTTCATGAGCTTCAAGATTACAAATTACCTATAGATAGAGGGGGAAAAAGGGAAAATTAAGCCTCCTTCCAGGTATCAGTATGGAAATTATGTGTTCTACACAGTAAGAATTTGATGTTCTTATAATAGAACCTGATTCTTATGAAGATGCTCTCTCTAGTACAGACTCTACTAAGTAGCTTGCAGCAATGCAAGAAGAGATGAACTCACTAATAAAGAATCAAACCTGGACATTAGTGGAAAAATTACTTAGCTACAAACTTATAAATTGCAAGTGCGTTCATAAAATTAAAGAAGGTCAAAAGATAGGAGTTATAAAGCCAGTTTGTAGCAAAAAGGTTTTACACGGAGAGAAGAAATAAAGGTTATACATAGATATTTTCACCTGTAGTAAAATACACTTCAATTAAAATTCTTATTGCTCTGGTTACTCAATTGATTTAGAATTAGAATTATAAAATTTCAAAGATATGGATGTTTTCATTGGTATTATCTAGGTTATGACCATTACATTTTATTAAGATAGAAAGAAATGGTCACCAGACCTAATTTTCACTAAAAAAGTTAATTCATTTTTTTTCAGTTTCCTCTAATGGTGCTCTAAGTGGGCCTCCAGTTGTAATTGCTATCACTTCTGGGCTGTAATGTACAAAGTAGCTTCCATTTGATATTAGAAGAAGGCCCAGGTTCTTGTTCCGTCCCGTTTATGCTCCATTTGGGGCTTTTCACCAGGCTACAAATGTTTGGGTTTGTGTTTTGTTTGGCAATCCACCATTTCATTTCTAAGAAATAAGGTTTGGGTGGGATGTTGCCAGAATTCTATGGTGGTTGTCGGATTTTTAATCGTTGACTATACATTTACCTACGATATTGATCCAATGGTCTGTAACTAATTCTATTGGATTTGTGACCAGTTGACAATGATCCATTACCTATGAAATATGACCAGCGACTTGATAACTGCGGCCTATAACCCGTCACATATGTATTGTGTGGCCTATACATTTGAATCTGTGACTTGTTATCATTGCAAAAACATATGTGATGTTTGATTTGTGACCAGAGCAGACCAGTTAAAATTGATTTGTAGTCGGTTTATATTGATTTGTGACTGTATATGTCACGTGATATATTACCTGCGCAAATTAACAAGTGACTAGTGGAACCTCCACCACCACTCCACCTCCACCTGCACAATCACCACCACCAAAACTCTAGATCCAAAATCTAATTCACTCCAATACCTAAAACCCTAAATCTACCACAACCTCGAGCACCACCACCACTCACACAACAAATCTGGTCAGAAAAACACAAGCCCCACCACATGCAGCAAATTTGGTTGGAAAAAACAGGGGCATAATTATTATAATATTAAAAAATTGAATTATTACCGGATTTTTGAATAAAAAACTTTTACATTTTATTTTTGAAAAGTTGAAAAACATGCGTGTAATTTTCAACCGTTATATTTAAAAAAACACTCACCATCGGCCCAAAAGTATCAATTTAGTTGTAATTACCCACCATTTACTTGAGTTAACTTACAAAAAGGAAAAAAATCAGGGTTTGACTAATTTTAGATGGTGAGATTTTGGACCTCCAATCTATTAAAATAAGTGAATCTAAATCCTAACATTTATGGAAATGTCAACGTTGACGTTAAAATTGCATGCAATTTTCACGCAACTTAAAGTTGAATATTACGGTGTTTGACGAATTTTCTCTCCACCTATAAATCATTGAAGAATTCCATACAATTTTATCATCCGTATTGAAGGTTCTATCATGTGTGAGCTTAGGTTTACTGATTTAAATAAGTTAAAGACACATAATCAGACTTTTGAAGATTTGAAAGTCCACCCCTAATTTTTCTTTTATTAAAGTGTATAAAAGATTAACGAGTAGTTTTGAGATCTTACACCTCAAAGCCAATTGAGATTATCTCGGTAAATAAAAAAAAAATTTACATGATTCAATCTTCGTCTTTTATACTACAAAGTATAAAACATGGATTTTTGCTTTATAAATTAGACATCGCGTGTGAACTAATTATGCTTCATTGATGATTGTCATTAGCAAAATCCAATGGGTCAATTTAACGACACGATAAGTCTAAAAGTTTTTGTTTTGCCTATGATTTTATAATCGTGTTACTAATGTTTTATCAATTGAAAACAATCCCAATTTTTTGTGTTTTTTCTTGAGAAATTTACATGTGGGTGATATAATTCTACTCTTCAACTCAACTCGACGTTGGCCGGTGACAATCCCTTTCATAAATTGATTGATCTCTTTGTACGACAATGCTATCAAATGACGTATTTCAATCAAAAGTTTTTGTCTCCCCTCAATTATTAGCCCATCCCACTGGCATTATAGTTGATAGATCCAAAAGTATCCCTCAAAACATGTGGCACCAGAATTCAGGCTCCGTTTGACCCACATTAAATATAGAATGAGAATGAAAAATATAGTCGTTATTGAGTCCCACACAAGAGATAGAAATTTAAAATTAATGGTTTGATGTGATGAATAACG
>CAIGRK010212623.1:0-12128 GCA_903798315.1 Fraxinus greggii
ACTGTACGGAGATTTTTTTTTTTTAAATTGAAAGGAGAAAATTCCGGAGTGTAGAAAAAAATTCCACAATTGTTGACTTTGAATGCAAGGGCCGCACAACTTGGACACCACACTCCGCACCGTAAGGAATTTTTTTTGTGAGTAGTGTTAAAATTGAGAGGAGAAAATTTCGGAGTGTGAAAAAAAAAAAACAGAATTCTCACAATTGTTGACTAGAAGCACGCCTAGAAATTAAAATGATCTTTGAATATATTATGTGGTGCTGAATTAAAACAGACAAATTTAGTCTTTCCGTTTGTTAATTTATTTATTTTATACAAATGTGTGTATGAAAATTTTGTAATACAATTTTTCATCTAATTTTAACATTTAAGACATTAATACTACCTTAAAAATAACACAATATGTGCATTGCACGAGACAAAAATTAGTTCTTGAAAAAAAAATGAATTTTAAAAAATGGGTGCAAAATATTTTCTCTCTTGACCAAACAAACAGAAGACAACTCTTAACACTAATTACCCTGTGGGCCATATGTGGTTGTCTGAAGATATGTACTGTTCTGTAAGCAACAAATATATAAATAACAACATACACANTGAAAATTTTGTAATACAATTTTTCATCTAATTTTAACATTTAAGACATTAATACTACCTTAAAAATAACACAATATGTGCATTGCACGAGACAAAAATTAGTTCTTGAAAAAAAAATGAATTTTAAAAAATGGGTGCAAAATATTTTCTCTCTTGACCAAACAAACAGAAGACAACTCTTAACACTAATTACCCTGTGGGCCATATGTGGTTGTCTGAAGATATGTACTGTTCTGTAAGCAACAAATATATAAATAACAACATACACACACATTGAGAGAGAGAGAGAGAGAGAGAGAGAACCTCTTGCCCACCCCCACAGAGCCACTCCAGCCTTGTGAGTTTCTGCCCCGACTACCCACAAAAAAACTCCCCCAAAAAACCACAGAACCACCATGAGAATACGGAAGAACAATAAAATTTGTTCATTGATGTATGCAGCATCTTCACTGAAACCTGGAAATATTCTTCAAACCCATATGTGCAGATTGAATCAATCCCCTTGGGACGTGATGAGCTTTTCGCCACCATCATCTCCTCCGCCTCCACCGCCTCCACCGTCGTTCCAGGTCAGTAAAGTTTTATCTATAATGACTGGACTTTGATTCTGTACACAGATCTGTTGAAAACGATTTTTTTCCTTGTCAAATTTACTTTCATTTTTGTTTTTATTCTTTTTTCTTCTAGGGTTTTCTGAAAACCCCACCAGTCTGGTTCATTCAAAAATGTGAATCAAAGGGTTTTTGTCGTGTATTTTGTCTTTGGAATTTGAATTCTTTTGTGGATTTTCACTGTATTTGTTTATTATAGCTTGGATGTTTCTATTTTTTTGACATAGAATAATTTATATGCAGATCAATGGAACTGAAAATTTCGCGAGAAATGGGAGCTTGGGAGAATCTAATGCAGCTTTTCAAAGGTAATCCTTTTATTTTGTGTTTAATTTGGATTATCATACAAATTTCCCAGCTCTTTATTGATGCAGAGAATAACTAGGGTTCTCCAGTCAGCATTATTGATTTTTTTAAATTTGGAGTCAAATCTATATTTGGATTTTTATCAATAGTGCTGCATCACTGAAAATTGCTGCGGACAATGAACTGATTGGGGAGATCAAAGCTGCGAAATGGGATAATTCCAATGGCGATGGCGATGGTGGCAATGTGGACGGCTCTGCCTGTGATAACTCGGAAGAAGGGCTTGAGAATCCCGGGTTAAAGAAGGAAAAGGAGATTGTATATTGTGTCAAGACTGATGGGAAAGCATGGAAATGCAAGAGGGAGGCGGCCGAAGGGAACTCTTTGTGCAAGCACCACTTATCTCAAACGCGAAATTACAACTCGGCTCTTCCAACGACGAAGAAACAAGATAAGGTGGAGACTGACTCTAAGCGCAGACGACGGGCCAAGGAAGCATCTTCAACGTCAAATCCGCATGAATTTTACTACTACTCGGGTTTTGGACCGTTATGGGGCAATAAAAGAGGCAAGAGCAATCGAACTAGTAGTAGTGCTTTGGACGTCCCTAAAAATATCGAGCAGGAACATGAAATGGTACCACCCACATTCTCTGAAACTGACAAAGAAGGATTCGAGATTGAGTATGAGGAAGACAAGGAGGGTGATGAAAGGAGGAAAAGAGCCCGTAAGCCAATTAAAGCAAGGTCGCTAAAGTCTCTAATGTGACCATAAGAAAAAACTTGTATAAAACAAAAAATGTGTGGTTTTTAATAATTTAATTTGTTGCCCTTACTTTGACTAGTAAGGGTAATACTGTCCTTTTGTTTAATGCATTTTCTTGATGTTTTGATTATTTAGGTAAAGCTGACATTGATTAAAAAAAATAATAAGTATTATCTATAGCTAGAGTGATTTTTTTGTTATTTCATCAAGTAAATTAAAAGTTACAATAAAGCAATTTTTAAGTGTTGCCACAAATTAATTAAGGCACATCATGTTTATTACATAATACTCATCACGTGTTCCAGATATCGTCAATAATAGATTGTAACGCTTTGACGTTAGTCAATAATCAATTGAAACGATTTCACGTTAATTACGCGTTACCTATCTCGATTATATCGTCTTTGCTTAATTGAACAATTTATTTTATATAAATCAATTGTTTCAAAAAAATTGACTAGTGTATTTTGACAAATTTACCCCTGTTTTGAAAAAATACCTTTCTATTACCATCAACTGTGAAATTGGAATAAACTGGAAAAAAGATTGGTACACGCTGCCATTTGAAAGAAATTTGATAGAAAAAACCTAACGACGATCCTAATCAGAAGCCAAAGAGAAGAACTCGGTTCAAGAAAAAACGAAGTTCCTCAAAATGAGGATGAAAACTCTGGGATGTAGTTCCTAACAGTGATCCCTAAGAAGCCAAACCCCAAGTCGTCGGAGTGGGAGAGCTGCTATTAAAGATTTTGTGCATGGTTTGCTTGAAAGGACTTTTGAATCAATTCTGCAGCAGAATTCAGAGGATGGGGATGGAACAAAGAGAAAGTTGATGGTTCAAGAGGAAATGAGATGTTGATAGAGGAGGAAAATCCCAATTGGCCTCAGATGATGCCGAGTGGGAGATCAGAGCATCCAAGTATTTTGAGCAGCACTCGATAAAAAAATGTCATAGACGAAGACGACACTGAGATTGTGTTCTTGTTTTAAATGTTACAACAGGCAAGTTACACTTCTTCTGGAAAAGTATCTAACAAAGATAATGAAATGTCACTGGTTGTTTTAGGGCAAGTGATAACCGGAATTTTTTACACTTTCGTCTTGATCAAATCAATAAGCAAGAGTTTTGAGTTCGAAAAAATCTGTCTAAAAATAATGTTCATAAATTGACGAGTACTAGGACAATTTTGTCCCCATAAATCTTGGACCAAAAAGTGAAAACCATGAGAAAGATCCTAAAATGCCGTTTCTTTTAGGGATGGCAAAAAAATTCATTCAATCCAATATCTTTGGGATCCCGTCCCGAATTGGGCGGGTAACAGGGTAACAGGGCGGGGACGGGACGAGGGTCATTACCCCGAAGTGGGTACGAGGCGGATACGGGGACATAATCACCATCCCGTTTAAAGTTAATTTCAAATTTATGTTTTTTATCGAAGAAAAATAATAAATTTATCATCATTTTTAAGAGAACGTAAGTTGTTTTTAACAAATTAATAAAAAATAAATAATATTTGCTAATTAAAAACATAAAAAAATAAAAGCAAAAAATAAAAATAAAAAAAGGAAAAATAAGTGGGGCGATAAATGAGACAGACCCCGAACCCACCCTATCCAGCTTTAATCGTGTATGAATATCCGACGAAACAAGAGTGGAAATAGCCGACCTGTTCCATACCCGTCCTGCCGTCCATCGCCATCCCTAGTTTCTTTCCATATTTGGGGAAATAGAGCCTTTTTCGTATTTTAAAGAAAGCCCCTATTTTGGTAATTTAAGCGTTTTATAACATTAAAAAATTCAAAAAATTAAAAACCCTTTTTTATTCGTGCGCTTTGACTTCTGCAAGTAAATCTCTCTCTCACTCTGTAAATCGAATGTAAGCGCACACGTATGCATGCGAAGAGAGCTTTGATTATCTTGAATTTCCCATGTTAGGATTTGTCATTTATGATTCCGTTGTTAGTTGCATGCCAGGTGTTTGATTTTTTGTCTACTCAACTACTGTTTAATTTCTCCTTAACGTTTATTAGTAAATCATGAATCTAATAACATACTTAAAGTGGATTCCATTAAATGCTGTCTTAGATTTCTGTTTTTCATATTCTTGATTGTTTTTCCTTTCTTGCTGGCTGTTCATTAAGTGATATTACTGTGGGGCGTAATGGCTTTAGTTGGCCCTGTAGTTTTTGCTTCATTTTCGTATACTTGCTACAATTTCATTCTTAATGTCTGTTTAGTGAAAGAAGTACATGTAATCGCTCCAAATTTCAATGATTTACATTCTCTTGGACGGAAGAAAGAAGGAAAGTTACTGAGCGACTTCAACATGTTGTCTTTCTTTATTGAGAATTGATCAGTGAGTTTTTGTGTTCTGAGGCAGATTATAGGTAGGAATAAAAAGATGTTCATTCTTTGTCGATGTTGTCTCTGCATCATACAACAAATTCTTGTTGCCTTCCAAATTTCCTGTTTCCATCGACTGTGAAATCCAAAGATTGGTATGCACTTCCAGTTCAAAGGATTCTGATTCAAAACCCGACAAGAATCATAGTCAGGGTCCTAGTTCGAAGCGGAAAGGAAGAACTCAGCGGGAGAAAACTGAAGTTCCTCAAGACGAGGATGAAAACTGAAGTTCCTCAAGACGAGGATGAAAATTCTGGAAGGAAGTTTCTTACAGTAATCCCTAAGAAGCCCAAGCATGGTCGTCGCCTCGTCGGAGTGAAGCAGCTGCATTTGAGGATTTTGTGCGTGATTCACTTGAATGGACTTTTGAATCAATCCGGCAGATTCGGCTATTATGAAAGATAAAAGTAATGAAAGATAAAGTTGACAATGATGTTGACTCCAATAGCAACAGTGATGATGAGGACGAGGACAAGGACAAGGACGAAGAGAAAGGTGATGATTCAAGAGGAAATGAGATGATGGTAGAGGAGGAGAATCCCAATTGGCCTCTGGATGCTGATGGTTCTTGTTTTCGAAAGACACAACAGATGAGTAACTGTTCTTGAAAATATAGTGCATTTAATCGGTATTGGCCTAGACGTAATCCGAATTCGTCACTGATTTCCAGACAGGTGATAACTGGAAAGCTTTGAAAGAGAGCTCGAAAAAGTAGCAAAGGTGTACTGGGAAGCCAAGGATCGCCTACCTCCTCCTGTATATGAATATCCTCTATTGACATCTTTTTTCCCTCTTTTCCTATCTGTTTGTTATATTCTGATGTCTTTAATTTCCATGATTATAGACCTTCAGAGAGATATGGCATACGCACTTAAATTTAAGGAATGCCCACAAATTTTGTTCTGAAGTGGAAACAGGATATTGTATAGGGAGAAAGGTGAGGACTGATCTCCTTCATTGTTATTTATACATATACTCCCATTTTTCAGTTCCATTACTACTAAGTTCTTCACAGTATGCAGAAATAAGAACAGCGGACAAATTGGTTCAAATGATTGCAACGCAAAAAAGACGAGGCTCTATCATCACCATCTTAAGTTCAACTGAGGCAACATTGTGATCATATCTTGTTGCGTTGTGTCCTTATCTTGTACTTCGGCATTTTAAGTTTGTTTTGTTCGTGCATTTCTTCTAGAATTTGTTTTGACCGGAATGGTTAGTAGGATTTGGGCTTAATCTTTCTTGATAAATTCATCGATCAGTGTGGCAAAAACTCGATCCAATTTTTATGGTTTTTGGATGAAAAATATCGTTCAAGAGCTTGTCTACTTTAGATTGAGTATAAACTTCAATATTAAGATAAAGGGTGTGATATTTTTTTTATAATGATGGTCTTTATATGTTGTATTAATGATCAAAATATAGTAGTGACATTTTATCGAAACTCATAGAGTAGAATCCTTGGGTTAGGTCCACTCGTTTTACCACCTCTTTCTTGAAGATTATCCTAGAGAAGTTGTACGAGAGAAAATGGGGAAGAGCCTTTATAATGAATCGATACTTCAATCTAGGAATCGAACTCCTCATAATATTTCTTTAATTTGATATAGAAGAGTATCTAGCTTACTAATGTATAAACTAACACAATTTCTTAATATAATCTCTTAATTAACACACAATTTCATTTACCGAAGTTGTTTGTTAATTCATCTGTAGAAGGTAAATTAGACATAACACGGATGCCAGTCTTCTTAAAAAGTGATCTATGCTGTTGATCAATAAATACACGTAATTTACTAAATATTTTTGTAATTCTAGTGTGGGTCAAAGTGTACGAGATTTTATGTAATACATCTGTATATATTTCTTTTTATTAACTCCAACTGTTTACGAAGAGTCTGTTTGATATAATTTTTTTGTAGAATAAATTTCGAAAACATAATTTTTTTGTGAATGTATAATTAAAAAGCAAGCGAAAAAGGAATATGTAGCGAACGGGGCATGGGAATAATAGAAAAGGACACTTCAGGGCTCACTATCGCCTCTAAAAATTAGAAGTTCATGTTTAAAGTTATTTTATCGAAATAACGATTAGTTAAAATTAAATTTGAAGAAAAATGAATTTTATAGGATTGGTGCGAAGTATTTTTACTTTTGACCAAACAGACAGAACACAACTTATAACACTATTACCCTGTGGGCCATAAGTGGTTGTCTGAAGATATGTCCGTAAGCAACAAATATATATAAATTTACACACAACTGATATATACAGAGTGAGAGAGAAAGAAAAAATATATAAAAAAATACCCCTTGCCCACCCCCTCAAAGCCTCTCTACCATTGATAGTTTCTGCCCCGACTATCCACCAAAGAACTCCCCCAAAAAGCCACAGAACCGCCATGAGAATTCGGAAGCACGCCAAGGTTAGTCCACTGATGTATGCAGCGTCTTCACTGAAACCTGGAACCGTGATTCAATGCCAGTTGAATCAGTCCCCTTGGGACGTTATGAATTTTTCGCCACCACCGCCTCCACCGTCGTTCAAGGTTAGTTAAGTTTTATCTATAATGACTCGACTTTAATTCTGTGCACAGATCTGTTGAAAAAACATTTTTTTTCCTTGTCAAATTTACTTTCATTTTTGCTTTTTGTTCTTTTTCTCCTAGGGTTTTCTGAAAACCCCACCAGTCGGGTTCTTTCAAAAATGTGAATCGAAGGGGTTTTGTGGTGTATTTGGTCTTTGGAATTTGAATTCTTTTGTGGGTTTTCACTGTAATTGTTTATCTTAACTTGGGTGTTTCCATTTTTTGACAGAGAATAATTTTTATGCAGGTGAATGGAACTGATAACTTCGCGAGAAATGGGAGATTGGGAGAATCTATTGCAGCTTTTCAGAGGTAATCCTTTTGTTCTGTGTTTATTTGGATTATCTTACAAATTTTCCAGCTCTTTATTGGTGCAGAAAATAATTAGGGTTCTCCAATCAGCATTATTGATTTTTTTATATTTGTATATTTGGATTTTTATCAATAGTGCTGCATCACTGAAAATTGCTGCGGACGATGAACTAACTGGAGAGATCAAAGCTGCGAAATGGGATAATGGCAATGGCGATGGCAACAATGTGGGCGGCTCTGCCCGTGATAACTCTGAAGAAGGGCCTGCAAATCCTGGGTTCAAGCAGGAAAAGGAGATTGTATATTGTGTCAAGACTGATGGGAAAGCTTGGAAATGCAAGAGAGTGGCGGTCGAAGGGAACTCTTTGTGCATGCACCACTTATCTCAAGTGCGAAACTACAACTCAGCTCTTCTAGAGACGAAGAAACAAGATAAGGCCGCGGCTGACTCTCAGCGTAGGCCACGGGCCAAGAAGGCAGTTTCCACATCAAATTCGTATGAATTTTACTACTATACGGGTTTTGGACCGCGATGGGGCAAGAAGAGAGGCAACAATAGTATGGAAGTCCATAAAAACATCGAGCAAGAACATGAAATGATACAATCCACATTCTCTCAAATCAACAATGAAGAATCTGAGATCGAATATGAGATACAAGATGAAGAGGGTGGCGAGAGTGGGAGGAAAAGAGCCCGTAAGCCAATTAAAGCAAGGTCACTAAAGTCTCTAATGTGACTGGGAAGAAAAACTTGATTAAAAACTAAAAATGTGTGTGTGTGTGTGTGTGTTTTAAATAATTTTGTGGCCCTTAGACTAGTAAGTGTAATATTGTACTTTCGTTTAATGCATTTTCTTGATGTTTTGAATATTTAGCTATTGTTCGAGCCTTATTTTTTTCATGCATTTTTTAATAGTATTTTGACATCATTTCAATCACATTTTTTAATAAAATAATATTACATGTAAATTCAAAACATTTTTCTTATTTTTTAACCATACATTTTTCATCAATACACTATTCATTTTTTTTTATTTTTATTTTTTGACAAAAATGGGGCTCAATCAAGCCCTTAGTTACATTTGATATTGATAAAGAATAGAAACTATATTATCCTATGACTAATGTGATTTTTTCTTATTTAATACAATAAGTCAATTTGTAAGAGTTGCCATCAATTAATTAAGGCACTCTCATGTTTGTTACATATTACCCATCTTGGATCGCTGGTATCGTCAATAATAAATTGAAATGTTTTTAAAACTAGTCAACAATCAATTGAAATGCTTTCACATTAATTACGTATTACCCATCTAGATCATATCGCCTTTCTTAATTAAACAATTTATTATATATAACTAAATTATTTAAAAAATATTTTCATAACATATCTAGAGTAATTGGACAATTTTACCCTTTTTCAAAAAAATACTTTTCTATTGCCATCGACTGTGAAATTGGAATAGATTGGTGGGAAAAACTGATGATGATCCTACTCAGAAGCCGAAGAGAAAAACTCTGCTCAAGAAAACCGAAGTTCCTCAAGATGAGGATGAAAATTCTAGAATGTAATTTCTTGCATTGATCCCTAAGAAGCCAAACCAGGGGGTCGGGGTAAGATAGCTTCTGTTGAGGATTTTGTGCATGGTTCGCTTGAAAGGATGATGTAGATCCCAACAGCAATAGAGATGAAGAGGATGGGGACGAGGACGAAGAGTAGAGTAGAGGAGGAGAATCTCAATTGGCCTCTGGATGCTGATGATCAAAGCACCTGAGTATTTTGAGCAGCACTCGATAAAAAAATATCCTAGGCAAATACGGCACCGAGATTGTGTTCTTGTTTCGAAAGTTACAATGGCAAGTTACAGTTCTACAAATGAATCTAACAAAGATAATCAAACGTTTTACATTTGCATTCATAGGGCGGCCTAAGAATCACGTTATCTTGCGTTTGTTAAGTTGCCTATAATGAAACAATTTGCTTCACTAGATGTAATAATGCAAATTCGGCAATGGTTGTTTGAGGGCAAGTGATAGCTAGAAAGCTTTGAAAGAGCTCAAAAAAATTTGTAAATGTGTAATGTGAAGCCGAAGATCAACTGGCCGACATCTTTAATTTTCATGATCAGATAGTGAAGATAGATATAAACATTGAGAGAGATTTCACATAAGAATGCCACAAATTCCGTTCTAAAGACGTGATATTGTATAGGAAGAAAGCGAGATGTAAAAGTGTAAGTCCTGCCCCAACAATGTGATGATGACGACGTTTAGTGTAAGCTACATGTTGTGGTGTGTATGGGGAAAAATCAAGTGTGGAATTCCAGAAGTGTTAAACATGGTTTTAAACCATGATATTCTTTGCACGAGTTAAATGTTTGAATGCCCACTGAACTTTACACTGTGTTACGATCAGATTTCTCAAAGCGTCCCATTAGCCACTAAACTTCGCACCATTATTTTCTATTACTCACCGAGTGGATGCTATTTCATTTAATGCCAACGTGGAGGATGGAAATATGGCTTGGCCAGTTAACTCCTTCCAATTCAATGCCATTTCATCAATTCAAAACACGACACTTCATCTCTTCCACCTCCACTTCCACCTCCACTATACTCACCACCATCCACCCCACCACATTCTCCTTCTCCTCCTCCTCCTCCTCCACCACCACCTCCTACTCGATGTTCACATCCTGAACTAAAACTAGCACCATCCCAAATCTTGTCCCCATGATCTCCTCCTGCAATAATATATCCTCTACCAGCACCTCCACCGCTACAAACTCTAGCCCTAACCCCCAAATCCACATCATTAACATCGCGATTGTCTCTGTGAATTGTTAACCCCTTCAATTTGGGATAAAATTTGAAATTATGAGTTATTTAGCCAGTATTTGGTACACATTAAAATTCTCATTTTCATTCTTCTACTTATTTTTAACCACACATTTTTCAATAAAATAATATTTTTCATCATATCAATAAATTTCCATTCTTTTCAACCACTCATTCTCCATCAATTTACTATTTCAGAATACATTTTTCCAAAATAATGTGGCTCGAACGCACCCTTATTGTTAAAAATGTAGCACAAAGCTAGATTCTGTTCAAAGACGGATTTAGGGGGGACTAGGCCGGGCTGTAGCCCGGTCTAGTCCTTGGCCTCTTTTTTTTAGTGTAAAAAAAATCTTGTAATTTTTTTATGTGTAAATTAATTTTTTTTTTATGTATTAACTTGGCTTATAGTCTGATCCTGGATCCGTCCATGTTTCTGTTTCTGGGCTGAAGTTTTAATTTGGAGATGGGTATCTTACTAATATGGTAATACTTGGTTTGGATTCTCGGGGTACTGAATGTCGTGAACTGGGAGCTTACTACGATGGTTTAGATTTAGGAATTTAGACCTTACTAATGTAGTACATAACACCATCGCAACTGCCGCCATGCTTCCAATATGTCTATGATTGTTACAATGCGAAAGGAAGATAAGTCACTTTTTGCTGGTCTTGATGAATTGTCAGATTGTGCAACCGTGTTCTGCACTGAGATGGTGCACAGGCGGCACAACCTTGCAACCACCGAGTGAGATCATGGGACAGGGCATGGTGTAGGATGTGGTGAAGGAGGCAGTGCTATTTTTGGTTTAGGAGGTGAACATGGTGTAGGAGGTGATGGTGGCGGAGGAGGAGAAGGAGGAGGAGGATGAGGTGGAGGTGGAGAACGTGGTGTTGTACCGCTGGTGCAGATGGGGCACATGGTGGGGGTATGGTAGAGGTGAAGGAGAAGGACATTGCGGGTGGTGGTGGTTTGCAAGTATGTGTTTTGAATTGATGAAATGACGTTGAGTTGGAAGGAGTTAATTGGCCAAGTCATCTTTGTTCTCCGCGTCGGCATTAAATGAAACGAAATCCACTTGATAAATTATGGACAATGACGGAGCAAAGTTCAATGGCTAATGTGATGCTTTGAAAAGCTCGATAAGTAAGCCGTGACAATGTACAAAGTTCTGCAGCCATTTAAATATTTAACTGTCTTTGCCACCATGTGAGTAGATTGCAATTATGGAGGTTTTAAAATACTTTTCAATTGTGAATTTAAACTTTGGAAATGAAGAGAAGACACATTAGATTAGTAATAGAAAATAACTATGAATATTTTGTTTAATGATCAACCAAAATAGCGCAAGAATGAATAGGAGATGGGTACCAAACATCCATATATAATTAGTCTAAAGGATATTGACTTTTTAAACTTGAAATATCGAACAAAATTTTTGTGACTTTTATTGCAACGACATGAATCACATAAAGATATTTTTGGTAGATTCCAACTCTATTGCACAGAGACCATGATTTCAAAAGATGACTTTCGACCTATCAATTCTTTACTTCTTTGACCTAATCAACTCGACGTCTCAACATCCCCAAGATACCCAAAGCTTATTGAATGTATCAAAACTTGACGGTCTGAAAAAGTTCGACGAGTATTTTTAATTTTTTTCCTTTTCCATTTTTTTGCATTTCATCTCTCTCTCTCTCTC
>CAIGRK010212647.1:0-10653 GCA_903798315.1 Fraxinus greggii
GAGAGAGAGAGAGAGCAAAACTAAAACTTCCAAGAAAAAAGAGAGTAAGAGCGAGTAGAGAGGCGGCTAAAAATAATGATAAAAGAGTTGGGCCACCATAGAAAAAAGATAGAGAAAAGGGAAAATAAAAGTGAATTGGTATGCCAAAAACGAGTGAGATTAAGCCCCTGTTTGACTTTGATAGCATCCATGAAGGGCAACAAACGTACAAAGTTCCGGCTAAACTTGAAGAGGAACAAATGACGAGATCACGAGCAAATAGGATCAATGAAACCATGCATTTATTAGTTCAAGTTACGGAGGCCAAGAGTTTGAAGTCAACAAGTGAAACACCAAGTATCAGGTTGGGCATGGATGAGAAACCAAGATTAGTGCACTTAATTCTGCTAAATTAGAAGAAGAGAAGCCTGGAGTGTTGCCAGAAAGTGGTGCTTGTGCGGCAAAATAGGTTGTACACGTATGGGGAGCAAAATTTCAACTTGTAGCCAAATCAATTGAACGGTACACACACTAGAGAACACGGTACAGCAGCACAGTAAAAAAATTTGAAGGTGATTTAATTTTTCCTTTTTCGTTTAGAACTCTATTTGTTTGATATGTACTTGATATTTTACGTTTTCGGTAGGGTTTTTATGAGTTGCATATACATATGGACTCATTCTTTCATTATAAACTAATTAACTTTTGAGAGATTAAATCAACGCAAGGTTGCTTTCTTCTTGTTCTTCATTGAACTAAATTTCGAATTTATCAAGGATTTCATCTTTGTGGTGTTCGGGTCAAGTTCCTTTATAACTTTGGTTCCTTAATTCAATAAATTTTTGGGTCATGTTTCAAATCGAGATTTTAGATTTCTTGAGGTTGTAATTCAATCTTGTGTGGATTTCGGAGCTACTATTGTTACGTGGGATTCACATCATGTGTCAAAACTTTGGCTCTAAACTCTTCTTTATCTTTCTGCATTTTTTTCATCTTCTTTGTTGAATCTTCATCGAGTCTCCATCATTTTCTTGACTCTTCATCATCTTCTTTATTAGTCTTTTACATCAATACAAATATAAAAAGAACATTCAAGAAATGTTGTGCATTAAATTTAGTGGCTTTCCACAATTTCGACCTTAGTTTTTAATTCAAGATATCATTAGGTCATCAAGGTTATAACTTTGACTTTAGCTTTCATGGGGTTCATATCAAATCTTTTGTGGGTTTAGGGTACATTCTTTACCGAGGTTCACATAAAAAATGCATTTAATATTATTAAGAATAGGTTGTATTCTGCACTTATTTTAGCACTACCTAACTTTAACAAGAGATTGAATGTGATACCTCAGGAATAGAAATTAGATCAGTTTTGATGCAACTTTTTTATTTTACATATGAACACATAGGTCATAAATTTAGTTAACCATCTCAATGGCCAAGGTAAGTTGAAGAAGAGGCATGCGAGATGGCTGGAGTATATCGAGATTTTTCCTTGTCATTCTGTATAAATAAGGTAAGGAAAACATAGTTGCTGATACATTATCTAGAAGGTATGTACTTCTTACTTAAGTGCCAAAATGATTGGGTTTGAGAATATTAAAGATATGAATACCAATGACGCGGATAGTTATTTATTTAAGGAAAATAATTTACGTTTGCCTAATTGCTCTATGCAAGAATTGTTAGTGCGTTAAGCACATGGTAGGGGTTTGATGGGACATATTCGTGTTATGAAAACATTAGAAATGTTGCATGAGCACTTTTATTAGCTCATAATGAAAAAAGATGTAAATCATATTTGTAGTAGATGTATTACTTGTAAAAATATCAATCTAAGTGATGTGAATGCACGTAGCAATAGTAGCTCCAAAACTCACAAAAGATTGACTCACAACCCCAAAAAAGCTAAAATTTCGATTTGAAGCCTGATCCAATAATTTATTGAATCAAGAAACCAAAGTTATAAAGGAACTTGGCATCTTAATCACAAAAATTATAAACCTTGTTATGAAGTTGTTGAACGACATAAAAATGAAATCCTTGATAAGTTCAAAATTGAGTTCAACGAATGATAAGAAGAAAGCAACCTTGCTTTGATTTAATCTAAATAACTAATTAATTTACAGTGAAAGAATGAGGCCATATGTATATGCAACTCATAAAACCCTAATTAAAACGTAAAATATTAAACAAATAGAGTTTTAATTGAAAAAACCAAAATTAAACCGTCTTCAGATTTTTGAATTGTGCAAACATACATTTTATTTTCTCGCACGTGCACTGTTCATTTGATTTGACTACATGTTGAAATTTTGCACCCATTCGTATGCAACCTCTTTCTGGCTACACTCTAGGTTTCGCTTATTCTTATTTGAATTAAATTAAGTGCAACAATCTTCTTTCCTCTTGTATATACCCAATGAAACTTGATGATTTGCTCGTTGTAATCAAAAACTCAGCCCACGTAGCTTGAACAAGTAACCTTATGGCTTCCTTGATTTTTTTTTTCTCGCGATCTCGTCATTGGTCCTTCTTCCACAATCAATGAATCTTGCTAGCCTTTGTGCCATGGTTCTCATCATTTCCTCCATCTTCAAAACGATTCGTCCTTGAATCTTCACATGTATCAGACAGAGAATGATTAGAAACATTTGAATGTATTAGAAATGTTATACTTACCTGGAAGATCGAATTTATAGGCATTGTTATTGATCTATTCAAGCACTTGGAATTGTCCATCTCTCTCGATTTCAATTTTGACCTCCTTTAGGCCATAACATGCTCTTTTCTCCTATTCACCCAAACCCAGTCACCTAGTTCAAATTTAACATGCATCCATCCTTAATTAGCTTGAGCAGTATAATGCTCATTCTTCCTCTCAATTTGATAGTGCGCCTTCTCGTGGATTAATCTCACCAATTCAGCTTTCTTCAGTGATTAACATATACTACAAATGCGATTAACATCTACTACATGTACTACAAATGCGATTAACATCTATTTTCATTTTAGGCCAATAAAATTGTTAACGCAACATTTCTAAGGTCTTCTTAGTGCCAAAATGCCCCATCATGCCGCTTGTTTAATTTACTTCAACCCTTTAGTTGTTTCAATGACTCATGATTAGTGTGTATTATAAACTCCTTAGACAATAGGTAGCGGTACCATGTTTCCAAAGCTCAAACAAGTGCATAAAACACTCTGTCATATGTAGGATATTTTAAAGCAGCCCCACTTAACTTTTCACTTAAATAAGCTATTGAGGCATCACATTCAATCTCAAAAGTTTTGTTAAGTTAGGTAGTGCTAAACGAGGTGCATAACACAATCTATTGTTAATAGTATTAAATTCACACTCTTGTTCAATGCCCAAACGGAATCCTACATTCTTTTTTTGCAATCTCGGTGAGTGGTGTGGCAGGCATGCTAACATTTTTAACAAAATGCTTATAAAAGCTAACTAATTTCCTTATTAACCCTAACCTCTTCACATTCATTTAACAACTGCAACCTATAGGATCTAGGATGTGTTATCATAGTCAAACCAATTTTTGTACATGGGTAGTACTACCAACATTGGGACAACTCCCCCATCAATAATCGTGCTACATACATTGTTGTTGACATGGAACCTAGTACAAAATATGTTCTCCTTTGCTCCTCCATATGATGGCATCTTAATTTGTATACTAAGAATATGTTTCGCAACAAGTGTTTCACCTCCCACTAGGTACTCTAACCCATCACCATCGCTAGTATCTTCCAATTTGGGCATCTTGTCACTATCACTATCACTCACCAATTCCCCATTATTACGCAAGATCATTACCCTTTGGTTTGGGCATTGAGAAGCAATGTACCCTGAACCCAAACATCTAAAACATTTGATATCCCTATTCCTAGAAGGTTGGGAATCCGCCTTGGGTTTTATTTTGCTAGATGTTTTCTCTTTTCTCCTTGGTGGTCCAGTTTTAACCTTTGAAATAGGTCAATCAAATATTACTATCCCATTTCGGTTTCCAAGAGGGATTAGACCACGAAGAACCCGAAGAATACCTAGCTGCTCCTTTTCTCTTTAATTGTCTCTCCACCTTCATAGCCACGTGTAACATGTCCTCCAACTCTACATAATGTTGTAGTTCCACTACGTTGGTTATCTCCCTATTCAAAACATTCAAAAACCTAGCCATTGTGGCTCCCAAATCCTCCTCAACATTCGCCTTAATTATAGCTATCTCCATCTCCTTGTGGTAATCATCCACACTCATCGAACCTTGACTAAGGCTTTGAAGTTTTTCATAAAGATCCCTATAATGATGATTATGTACAAATCTCTTCCTCATGATAGCCTTTAACTCACCCTATGTTTTCAATAGGCCTCTCATAGTTCCTCCTCCTACCTATTGCTAATTGATCCCACCATATGATTGCATAGACAGTAAACTCTATAGCTACTAATTTCAACTTTTTCTTTTCAGAATAGCTATGGAAATCAAACATCAACTCCAACTTCTTTTCCCACTTCAGTACACCTCCGGATCCTTTCTACCTTGGAATGAAGGAATTTTCATCTTAATGCTACCCAAATTTTGATCGACCTATCTCTACCAAAGTCTCTAGAATCTCCTATAAGCTCCCTTTCACGCCTATCTCATTTATTCCTCATCCTATGTGAAACTTGCTATTTTGTCCATTGTATTCGAACTCTCCGGCCCTTGGAACTTGAACACGTAATCACATGGCTTCCTTGATCTTCTTTACTAGTAATCTCATTATTAGTCCTTCTTCCACAATCAACATATCCTAGCTGGCCTTCGTCCCATGGTTCTCATCACTTTTATTTCACCATAGGGTTTCTATATGTCTCTCATGATTTTCCTTCCTATTTGTCACCTGATCCCACTATATTATTGCATAATCAGTGAACTCAATCACTACTAGCTTCACCTTCATCTTATCTATAGTTATGGAAATTAAATATCAACTCCAATTTCTTCTCCAACTCCAAAGAAAATTTCGGATTGTTTCTATCTTGGAAGGAAGGTATTTTTATCTTAATACTACCCAAGTTTATCTTAATACTGCCCAAGTTAATACTTCCACTTTAAAGGATATTTCCTCCTCATATTCACCTAAAGGAGCTGTTTCACGCCTATTTTGTCTATCTCCAACAGGTCCACCAATCAGTTGTTCCCATTGTAAACTTGCAATCACCGTATCTAACCTTTCCATTCTATCCTTAGTTTTTCCAGACACTACATTTGAATGCTCAAATTGTTGTTGCATGGCTTTCAACATAAAGAATTGGTTGTTATCCTTCCTAGATATTGGATCTCCCTTGTTAGACATTTTTAATAACTAACAAAAGTAACCTCGTATGTTTACACTCAACTGTTTCACTCCATATTTGCTTTTCCCAGATAATAAGCTCACCACTCTTGCCTTTTTCCTATCTTTACTTTCCTTGTCAAGTTCTTTAAGGAACTAACTAAACTCATTCAAAAGTTAGTCTTTGCAATGTTAAAACCAACAAGTACCAAGAAACGAAAAAGAAAACAAGACTCAAGAAAGGACTCAAAAAGAAAAGATCAGAATAAGATTGGAAACACCACAAGAACTCCAAGAGAAGATTGGTTCCTGCCTTTTCACAAGAAGATTGATTTTGAATGATGATTTAGGTTCCAAACGGTAGTAAAGATAGTTTTTCTTGCAAAGTAGTACCACAAGAATTCTAAGCAAAGGATTCTTGAAATTTGTTTAGGCTTTTCTTGAACCTTTTAATGCAAAAATTAATGTGTATTTTCACTGTCTATTTTTCATACGTTTTTGAGTTTTTGTACATTTTGGTACATTCATTTTATCCTGTTTCACGCATTTTGGAGCATCTGTGGATAGCAAAGAAGATCAAGGAAGCTATTCAAGGCCGGAGTTCAAGTACTACAAGCAAGACATCAACCTACAAAATGGGTGTAAAAGAAGAAGAACCAACCTTAGTGCATTTGATTCAAGCTAAGGTGGAGGGAGCTGATTCACGAAGCCATGCCCACACATGGCACTAATTCTTTTGCCAACACAACAACCAAGTTTTCGAACATTGAGGCTAAAAAGAAATGCCCACGTACTCAAAGAAGCAGGCACACACATCGTTATCCGGCTGCCAATCGGGATTTCTTTACTAGTTTCATTTTGACTCTATTTGTTATGTTTATCCTTTTCCTTTTTCTAGTACATTAGGATTTCTTTGAGTGCGTATAAGGCATACTTATTGTATAAACAATATAGTTTTATTGATTTTGTGGGAATTAAATGAAGCGAGGATTTGCTTTCAATCTTGTACTACATTGAACAATCCCGAACTTAACAAAGATTTCCATTCTTGTGCCGTTCAACCCTAAAACCTTAGTTCTTGATTCAAGAAATATACATTTTCTTATACTTCTTTTTTCCCCCACTTTTTTTTAGCTTATTTCTATGTTTCCTGCATTTAGTTTTATTTTTATCTTGTTACGGTAAATTTAGAACATTTTCGTATTTATTGGAGGATTTTGTTAAATTTTGCGCTTTGTTTCAACACTTCATATCATTTGGTACCATTTTAGAATTTGGGTACAATTTTGCTCATTTCGATACATTTCACGCAATTAAGTATATTTTTGCGTTTTTTGACAAAATTTGTACATTTTAATTTATTTTAGCATGTTCTGATACATTTCATTTTGCACATTTTTGAACATTTTGCACATTTTTTAGTATGTTTGATTGCGTTGAAGCACACTTCGTTCATTTTAGTACACATTGGAGCTTTGTTAATTTTTTTTTTACATTTTAGTTTATTTGGGATTTTCTCAATATATATAATCATTTTACTACATTTCGCTATGGTACTGTACATTTCCCACATTTCAGTACGCTTTGGAGAATTTAGGTATATTTTGAACATTTTAGTACACGTGGAGAGTATTTTAGTACACGTGGAGAGTTTTGTAATATTTCATGAACTATTTAAATTGTTTATTTACATTCGGACATTTTGCTACATTTTGGCTTATTTTCGTACAAATCAAGGATTTTGTAATATTAAGGCACATTTCAAAACATTTTACTCTTTTTGGTGAATTTTGGAGCTTTATGGCACTTTTTGCATATTTTGTTACATTTTGAAACATATTTTGATATATTTTTCCCTATTTTGAACATTTTAGTACATTCAGGTACGCTTTTGTATTTTTCATGGATTTTGCTACACATCATAGTGAATTGGTATATTTAAAACCTTTTAGTACAGATTGGAGTGTTTTGTTACAAATTGCGAAGTATTGCAAGATTTTAGAGTTTTTGTTTACATCTGTGATTTATGTTACATTTTTTACGTGTTTCGGTACATCACAAGCATTTTAATAACCTTTCAAAAGTTTGAGTACATTTCACACATTTTGGTACATAGTGGAGTTTTTTGTTACATTTTGGAGCATCTTTTTTTCAATTTTGCATATTGGCTCGTTTGCGCATTTTGTTACATTTAGCCACATTCTGTAAGATTGTGTATTTTGGTATACTTCGGTAGTGTCAGTATATTTCAAGCATTTTATTTTATTTGGAGGGATTTGATATATTTAGTTCATTTTTCTACATTCTAGAGTGTTTCATACTCCATTTTAATGGAAAGTTGGGAAAAATGACTTTTGGGATAGTAATTTTTTGGAGAATGTGTGGTTTAAAAATTCGAAAAAGTTTTTGATTTAGGTGCAATTTTATAGGTTAGTGTGGTTGAAAATGATTATTGAGAAAAATTTGTTTTTGGATAAATGGGGGCCAAACATAGGCTTAGATTTGTAGTCGAATTTGATAAAGATTGATGTAATATATGGTCAAAAATATGATAAAAGTTATGGAACCCACACAAGATTTGTACGAACAGCAAGAAAATAAAATCGTATGAAGAACACCCAATGATTTCTTAAATTAAAAACCAAGGCTGGAAGGGTTGATTACCACAAAGATTGAAATTTTTTTATAAGTTCTGGATAGTTCAATTATGAACATTATTGAAAACAAATCCTTACGTTATAATTAATCTCTCAAAAGTAATGTCTTTTTTATTGTACAATGAATAAACATAAAGAAACTCTAATTTACTCGAAAAATATCAAGATGAACATAAAAAAAATAGAGTTCGGAAAAGCTAGCAAGGATCATTTACATGTTTTGAATGGACCAAGTTTCAAGATGAGCGTGAAAGAAGAAAGACCAAACTTAGTGAATTTGATTCAAGCTAAGGTAGAAAAATTTGAGCCTGGAGCCTAGCTGGAATGTTTCAAATCTTTATGACTGTTTCAAATAGTAATGAGCATTTGTATCCTGACGATAAATCTAGGTCGAGTTGTTTTGAAGGGGAACCGAATAATACGGATCAATTAAAAGAGAAAATCCTAAACTAATTAAAAATGCGAAGGAATAAGAAGGATGTATGAAAATCTTTATAACTTTTAGCTCAGTGGTTGATTTTCGTTCGTTAGTACAATTCAGAAACATTTTTTAATTCTGTACATCTTTACGGATGTCTATGTCAAATTTACAAGGCAAATTCCGTTGTTTAGGGGTTCGTTTTAACCTTTTTCTATTTTGATTTAGTTTAAGGGCATTTTCATTATTTTTTGCAGTATTTTAGTTTTGTTCATATTTGTTTGTAGTTCCCTAGTTTATTTGGATTTGTCTATGGAATCAGAATTTTGTTTTGATTAAGAACTATTTTGAGTTGGCCGATATAAGGCTTTATTCATTGTACAAAGCACAAAACATTATTTTTGATAGATTAATTATAAAGTGAGATTTTTACTTTCAATCTTGTTCTTAATTAAATTATCCCAGGCTTATTAAAGATTTCCAATATTTGTGATGTTCAGCCCTTCCAAACTTGGTTCTTGATTCAAGAAATCATTTGATCAAGGTTATCTCCGATTTTTCCTTTCTTGAGTTTGTATCAAATCTTGCGTTTCCAAGGTACGAATGCAACATGGTTCACACCATCTCGGGTTTTGAATTTCTTCTAGTTGTGTGGGCAAGAAAATTAAAGTCTTTCGTAGGTGTGGCTTTTCAAATCAGCTCCCTCTCTCTTAGCTTGAATCAAATGCACTCATGTCAGCTTTTCTTTCATGGCTATCTTGAAACTTTATAGCATGCTCATTGCACTTGAACTCTTGGCCCATGTTGCTTGGACAAGTCCTTGCATGATTTCTTGATCTTATTATTGGTTCGTCTGGAACATCTAAAGAATCAATCCTTGCTCCCCCTCCATGATCTCATCGTTTCCTCCCTCTTTAAAAGGATTCGACGTTGATTTTTTCCTGCAACAAAGAGAAAGAATAAAAAAAAAAAGAGTTTTTGAAAAAAAAATGGGCGTCAAACATTGGCTAAATCTATAACAAAACACTTATAAAAGCTAGCTAAACCAAGAAAAGCTTCTTACCTCACTTATGCTTTTCTATTTGGCCACTTGTTGATAGTTGTTACCTTCTCTTCATCCACTTCAACACCTTTTGTACTAAAACATAACCGAAATAAACTACTATTTCTATGCAAACAAAAAACTTCTAAAAATTAGCATCGAGTTGTTCTTGTCTCAAAACAACAGCCACACATTTCAAATGCTCAAAGTGTTCATATAAACTCTTGCTATATACTAGAATATCATCAAAATAAAACAACTACAAAATTTCCTATGAATGCACGTAAAACATGCTAAATTAATCATTTGGAAGTACTTGGTGCATTAGTCGGACGAAATGGCTTAACTAACTGCTTATATAATCCACTTAGATTTAAAATCAAATTTTCATTCATCTCCTTCTTTTAAGATCCATATTTCCTAAAAATATGAGATGCATGCATTTCATCAAGCATATCATCTAATCTATGTATGGGTGATGATACTTTATCATTATATTGTTGACTGCCCTGGTGTAACGACCCAAGTCTCGTGCCTGGCTATTCACTTTGTAATGTACGCTTTGGGAGAGTTTAAGCTCATTTTCCCCCTTCACAAGGTTTACTTGACTACCTTGCTGTAACCACCCGAAACTTGCATCTGGTTGTTCCCTTATGTATTGTCCGTTGTAGAAGAGTATGAGCTCATTTTACCTTTCACAACTTTCTATCAGATCGGCACAAAAATTTGCAAACAAATCAAACTTTATTCGGGCAAAAAAAATGAGCATTTTTTTGTAATGAATCGAGCCTCGTGCCTGGCCGTTCTATTACGTACTTTATGTTTTGGTTGGACGGAATTTAATGTTTCCCAAATATTGGACCTGGCAATGAACACATTATTTTTCAAAGGGACCTACAAGTTTAAAAAAAATTGAGAAGTGAAAGGGGATTTATAATGGAGAGGGCAGATTCCTCAAGTGTCGGTTATCGTCGGGAAACAACATTCACCGTCCAACTTCATTCATTCAAAAGCTTCAAACTATGGGAGGTGGAAGTTGGTGAAGCTATTCTATTTTCAAGTTTATGATTCACTACTATAGTTGAAATGAACATTCTTCGGCTCTACATGTTATGATAATTCTATAGAACTTGGATTTATAGGAATTCCATCTACATTAGTTCGAATTTTCTAATTTGATAATGAAATGCTCCGATGATATCTATTGAGTCTCAAGAACATGGGTT
>CAIGRK010212657.1:0-11437 GCA_903798315.1 Fraxinus greggii
AAATAACAGATCCAAATATAGCATCAATATTCCTATAAGTCACAGTTACAAAAGAGAAGCACATAAATTCAAATTTATATAGGCATGGGGATTTAAATAGCGAGGTGTCTGAAACACAAAAATTCTGATTAGTGTTGAATTGAAATTTTTTCCATCATTTAAAGAGTTTATTTTCTTTGGAAAAATTAGAAATTTGTATATCAAAAAGATGTGTCCACATTATTTAATTTTTTTTCTAAATTTATGTTTCATCATATGATAACAAATAAAGAATGAACGCCTATGAGTTGGAAAAATAAATAAAACGATTTTAACATCACATGAATAACTAATTGAGTTTTTGAAAAAGAGGAGTAGAGAAGATAACAAAGCTGGATTTATAGTGGTTCAATTTGATTCCAAGTCTACGTCTACACCCAGATTGGAGTCAAACCAATATATTGCATTATCCTCCCTACCTTTTTTTCTTTAATAATTCAATTATGTTCAATCAATATTTATTTGTTAGCACAAGATGGAGACATCAGTTTGGAATAACAAATAAGCGTTTGAAAAATAACTCACTAGCTTATCCTTGTAATGCGGGGATTGGGGACTACATCACTTTCACACCCCCTCCCCCATATCTCCATTTATCGAGCATCCTTTTACATCCTATGCTCACATTAGATAATTTCACTAACCATAAATTACCTGCCTTGAAATGGACACTTCAGTACCTCGATAAGGATTGCATTTGGTCTAAATTGGTTTCTTGTATTCATTCTCTCTATAGCCTCTCACATTCATATTCCTACCACTATCTTATCAAATAACTTGAACAGAGTGACATAAAATGATGAAGCAAAAAAGTGGATACTGAATGTTCAGCGACTCCTCCTAGCGGGCCCCAAGAGGTACCACTAGTCTTTGGAAGAAAGAGGACTTACATGTCAATGGTTTCAGGCTAAAGAACACAAACCATTCTTTCACTAGCTTGTATTTGAGAAAGAGGACTTACATGTCAATGTTCATCACAAGGTCTCTCCCTTAGAAGTGTGCAGTTTATTATTTCCTTGTTTTATTTAGGGCTTGTTTTAGCCTCATTTTTTTCAAAAAATGCATTTTATAATAGTGTTATGATGGAGAATGTGTGGTTAAAAATAAGGAAAAGTTTTGAATTTGAGCGTAATATTATTTTATTGAAGAACGTGTGGTTGAAATGGAGTCAAATCACTGTTCAAGAATACGTTGTGATGGAAAGAATGGGGCTCAAACAAGGGCTTAGACCACGGATGCTAAGTTTCCAAATTTTAATGACTTTAGTTGTAGAGAAGTCCTTTATGTTTTTTTTTTCTAGGTTGCCATTATGCTTTCTCTATAATTTTATTTTGCAAACATACCCCATTTTAGTAAACCAAACTAAATTTACATCGGAAAATAGACACTGAAGGTCCCCAACCTTTGCATAAGTGAGCACTTGGTGCCAAACCTCACATTTTTGTAAAAATCGTGTACACATATATTTTCTCCAAACAGACTATTAACTAATTACAGGATGCCTGGTTGTAGCACGAAACATTGTTTCAAAGGTCAGATACATGTCACTGTTTTAAGGTAAAATAAGTAAACAAATACGTGCCCACTGTTCTATATGTGTCAATGTTCTATACTTATCAGAGTGTTTCCGTGCTTCACAGTACACCCTTTGTTTCTCCTCCATCCCCCACACCTGTCCAAGCTATTATTAGAAAGAAAGATGATAGGAAAAGGGCGTGGATTTTTGGGGATGAGAACAGGATGGCACCTGGGCAATCTATCATCATGTGTTTTGGTCGTGACATTTTATGGTCTTAAACGGATGAAATCCGATAGCAAGCACAAGCACCTACTTGCTACAAAAATGAAAGATGGGGTGTCCGTGTTTGACGAAAAAATTGATTGGGGAGTGCTCACTTTTAAAAGGTTGAAGTCTCCGGTGCCAATTTCCCAATTACATAACCTAGAACTTACCATATCAGCTGGCACCTAACACTTGTATTTCAAACATTTCATGCAATGATAACAGTGCAAGGGGTCAATAGTACAACTTTTTGATGGAAGAAGGGGGTATTAGTTGTTTTAGCAATAAAAAAATTGCCCAAAATTTGAAAATGATGAGGTTAAAAAATAAAAACAGAGGGTTGTATTATACCTGCAAAAGTATTCCATCAAAGCCTTGACTAGTTCCTCAGCATCACCTTTCCCTAATAGAAGCTTTCGCCTCTCAATTTCGAGGTGTGCCAAGTAGGGACATCTTACAGAATCATTACTGATTTCTGCCATTAGTTTCCGCACAAATGTTTGGGCATTTGACAAGCGGGTATCTAACTGCACACACAACTGGCACAGGTCAAATGCTGTAGAAAGTATATCAATGAAGCACTTCTTGAACAGGGAACCACAAGGACATACTATTTCATCTGCTAACTGCATATTCTTGCACTCTATAGATTTTGATGGATCAAATGCATCGTTGTCAGTTCCCTTACTCAAGATACTGTCATCCTCCAACATACAGCTAAGGTATTTCATGAAACATTCCCAGTCATCAGGACTACCAAAGAAAATGAATAGAAATGTTTAGAATAAGTACTACGGATGCAAGAGCAAAAATAAGGAAAAAGTCTATAACTTCACAAGGAAATGGTTATCAAAAAATACTAGCATTCGTCTTAAATTATGTTCACTTTCATGCATGCTGCAGTATTTTTTTCATAACTTCATATAGTTTATTTGTCAAGATTTGTTGAATCTTCTTAAAACTTGTACCATTGCTGTATTCAAACTTCAAAGAGCTTTGGTTTTAAACAAGCTTTGATTTGAATCTTATTTGGCTTAGTTTGCAGTTGTAATATTATATGAAGGTATGAAATATAAATAATGTCAAAGAATCTTATACGTAAGAAGTTACCTGTGCATTTCAATAGAATTATAACATACCCCACTTATGTTTCGCTATCTTCTATTACAAACGCAGCATTTTTTGTATGTCAATCATTCATGAAAAAAGAACACTTAACCATCACTTACAAAGGGAAAAGGTACCATGAAAAAGGTTGTCCTCAAATTATCATCTCTTACGTTCATGTTGAGATATGAGTAAAAACTAATAAGTAAATAACCACAATGAGGTGCAACCATTTGAAGAAAGGTGAAAGAATAAGAGAAGAATTACCAAACCTTATTTTAGAAGTAAAAGTAACACCCTTTTTGAGCCACATTATTCTCCCAAGAATGCATTTTAAATAGTGTTTTGATGGAAAATATGTGGATAAAAAATAAGAAAAAGTTTTGGATTTGCATGTAATATTATTTTATTGGAGAATATGTGGTTGAAAATAAAAGAGAGAAAATGTATTTTAGAAGAATGGGTATCTTTTTTTTTTTTTTGAAAGGTTAGAAGAATGGGTATCAAACATTGTGTAAATTAAACTTTGAACATTTAGCAAAATTCTTAATCACCACAGTGATGTTAACTCCACAAAAGGTAAGAGCAAAGCAACACAATTTTTAAGGCCAAGTAGTGCTTATTTAGACTCCATTTGGATCTTGATGTCAGAGGTAAAATTTGTCAGGAAAACCTTCGCCTTCAAAGGAAAACACATTTAAATACATAATTCCCAGTGACATTTGTCCATTTATACATTTAATTGTTTTCGTTTTTCATGATATCCAACTGTGCTTAAAAAAAGATTGATTTTTCTTTATTGTTAAAAAAGTTCTTACAAAATTATGAAATCCGAGATCCAATTAGAACTTCAGTATTTTGTCAGTTCTAAAACCATACCATAATTCTAAAACTTTCTGAAATATGCCAGCTGCAGCAGCATAATCCCCTGCCTTTGCAAGAAATTTTCCCTGTAAACTTAAAGTTAAAGAATAAAAACTTAACAGGAGGCAAATAGGGGCCTAAGAGGAGAACCAAAATTTGAATTATTAAACAAAGTAACATCAGATAGTGAATTGTAAAAGCATATAATCTTCAATTTCAGCTTGTGGGAAATTTTTTGAGGGAATAGTAACATTTGAAACATTTATCAAACATTCCAGAGAATTTGCAACACAATATGGGTTCTAAAAAGAGTGAGAATATAATTATTATTAAAGGAGGTAAAAGAGAGGAGGAAGTATGCAGAAAAAGACAAGATAGGTTGAATGGACGACATTCAGCCAAACTATCTATGAATTCAGGCAACTGCACAATTTGAAGATAAATATGGAACTACAACTGTAGAAAGTTAAAAAAATATGTTTCCCTTCTTAACATAACCGTGCATGTCATACCATCGCAAGACGAACTACTGTTGTCATGACCATATAAACGTAATCTTTTCATTTATTCAGCTTCTTTCTTAGTCTATTTTGAGTTTTTTGCTGGGAGGCGGACCCACGGCGGTGGTTGTTCTAACGGTTGTGCTATATGTACATCACAGCTTACAAATTTGTTCACCAATACACGATGTGGCGAGATTTGATTTGGTCAACCAAAAAAAAAACCTCCCCCACTTTGTTTTTGAGACCTTATCAATCTGTAAAATATTATGTAAATCGCAATGTACAACAAGCATTTTCCTTGTTCTGAAATTTGAATTATTGAAGATATCTCATGTAAATACACACCTTCAGAAGACAAACAAGGCTTCCTTAAGAGTTAAAACTATAAAGTAGCTTTTGTTCAACTACATGTGTCATAATACATTGCTGATCACTCTCTAATTTAAGAATTTCACGATGTATACAAGACAATTAAGGGAGCAGTTCTACAAGAATAAATACATTAACTATCCCCTCCAGCTAATATCTTAAAAATGTGTAGTTTCGCAAAAATGCACAACCTCCTTAACTCAAAGACACTAACCCCAACGGAGGGAGCAAAATGTTCGAGAGATGTGTGCTTACATGGTGTATACAGGCCAATTCGAGCAGCCACAAACATAAATAAATGAACTACCCATCCAGCTTATAATCTTAGATGTATTTCTGTCTGTTGGAAATAATGCACGACAATCATAGATCCTAAAGCCAACTGACAGCAAAATGATCCGGCGTCATATGTCCGGGTAGCTTCTTCACTGGCAAGCAGATCAGTCGGTAACATCTATTAACTAGCAAAGTATATGGCCATCTTCGTTGATAATCAAATTAAAAGCTGAACAACATTTTTCTTCATGTTAGGGCGTTTTACAAAATCAAGTGTTTAATATGTATTCTTCACGATATTTCAATTTTATTGCAAGCTCTTAAAATGGGAAGAAGGCATACACTTCTTTTTGTTTGTGTAATCAGCTGGCATACATCTTTGAATATAACGGTTGAAAAGAGAGTAGTTCTTTCCTGATAGAAAATTTGACTGGAAAATTGTTGTACTCCAACATAGATTTTATGTGATTTAATCAAGTTTACTTTTAGCAACAGAATATGTAGATATGTGAGATATTATTTAATATAAAAATATCAAATCCTAGAGGAATATATTTGATTTTTTGAAATATTTGAAGATATTTTGCAATTGAACTGCTACTGGAATGTAAAAGGCACAGCTATAATAGTTGAATTCAGTGAGAAAATATATGTATAAGGTAGCCCAAAGCAAGCCAGGCAACCCAAGCATTTAGACTGTCTGCTGGAAGTTTCATTGATTTAGAATGATACCAAGTAAAGCCACCCAGTCTCCAGTTCCAACTTCCAATACACAAACTATGAGGACAATTTGCCTATTGCCATTCTGTACGAAATATTGAAATGGAACGAGAACCATTCCAGAATGCATATTACATTATTTATATGGCAGCAGAATTGGCAAGAACAAAGGAAAAATATTTTGAACAGGATTAATCTTGGAAAAAGTAGATAAGACAGAACAAAGTTTGAATTGGAAGCAAAGCAACCACTAGAAATATGAGCAGGTCTGAGAAAATAATAGTACCATAGGTCAAAATCTCTTTAAGATAAAAAGAACAAAAGAACTTTCTGCAAAAATAAATATGAACAGGTATAAACATCAAGAAGTTAAAATACAAATAAATCCTGCTCCCATATTTGGCTTCTTATCATAATGGAACTTCAATTGTTTCTCCTTTATTTATTATCTTCTAGGCTCCGTTCGATCTCCAATTTTTCCTCATTATAATGAGAAATATGACCGTTGGAGTTGCTTTTTTGAATTGCAACGGTCATATTTCTCATTATAATGAGGAAAAAATGGGGATCAAACACACGCCTAATGGTAATAGGTGATTTCCAAAGCTATTACTCGTTAAAATTTAAAAGAGTTCATATTTGAGGGCTTAATGGTCTAGAAAATACCTGTAGGCGTAATTTGTCAACTTCAATCATCATAAGAGATCCTAAATTTCCAGAAAGAACTTCTAAAGCATCCCCATATTTGGATTGCTGCTCCAACAGAGATATATAGACACTAAGAGCTGCAATAACGACCAGTTGCTTTAGCGACATGAACAAGCGTAAAATATGGTAACCAAACTCCTTTTGATGGCCTACTAAAACCAGTAAACAAAAAAAAAAAAAAATGAAAATGATGTACCTTCTGGTTCATGCAAACTATGAGAAGTTATATGTTTCTTGAGTAAACCTTCAGCTAACTGTAAAAGCTTCTCTCCCCCATTGCCACAACAAACCTTGTCAAGTTCAAATACCATAAGTAAGCATCTAAGAAGCTGATATATCCCGAAAAAAACATAGTTATCATGGCAGTCATGATTATATCATTCGCAGTTCTGAACATTTGCCCTATCATCAGCTTCAAAGGGTAAAATAAAAGCATAAGATCATGAGCCAGTGGTAACTAATGCAATTTAACCATAAACAGATGAACAGGATAGAAACTGGATGTGTTAGACCCACTAGCTTGGCTAGTTTCAATATGTGCTACGCATTAATCTAGAATGGGCTAGGTTGAGCTTGAACGCAAATTTGCTCAAACTATAATGCATTGAGTTTGGGCTACAGAATTTTAGCCCAAATTAAGCCTACTCCAAACAATGTTGTAACTTATTCTCATTGAATATATAATTTACCTATGCCAATAAATCCTTGATAGGATTGTCTTCTACTCTTCTTCTCCCGATATTCTACTCTTTTAGTTTACATTTTACTTGCTCTATGGTACTATGAACATTTTTGAAACATTCTGCAATGTCTGATTATTGTTCATTTGAAATTTGATCTTGAATAACGTTTGGAAACAATCCACATTCATGTGGAAATGATTCCGAACGAATTATTTTATTGTAATGAGTTGATTATTCTCTTCTCTTTTGATTAGACAGAATTTTAACATAAACTAAGTGATACATACATAGTATAGTTGGTCAAAATGTGAAAATATGACAAAAGAATTTTCATACGCATCAGTCATCACTTAGTACAATTAGTAAGCAAACTCAAGATCAACTCAACCTTGCACTACTTTTTTTCCTGATTAAGGCAGCCAGGGGACAAGTAATTCCTCCTAGAATAACAAGTTATTTGATAAACACGAACATTTCTCCCGATTAAGTCGAACCCAAATTTCTTATGTTACTCATATAGATGCGATATTAGGTGTTAAAAATCTATCAAAATTGATCAAACTAACAATTTCTTCGGTCAACTCATATAATTTCAGTCATAGGAAAAATGAGGTCCCATACCGAAGCAATGATCTAGATTAATATTAGAGAGCAACAATTCTATGTTAAGCCCTTGTATTGTCTCATTACTTCCAAAATACGTTTTTCTCTATCTTTTTTTAACCACACATTCTTTAATAAGATAATATTACACGCGAAACCAAAACTTTTCCTTATTTTTTAACTACACATTCTGCATCAAATCACTATTCCATAATACGTTTTTGACAAAAAAAAAAAAAAAATGGGCCTCAAACTAGCACTAATATTATCTTCAAAGGGTAGTCTTCTTGTGTACCGTGAGCTAAAAAGAGATGAGCATCTAAACTTTTCCTAATCAGCAATTTCCATTTTGTAAAGCCTTGAAAGATGTCTTCAGACAAATCAGTGACCATGTTCATTCAGCCAGATACTATTTCAAGGGAAATCAAAAGAATTACAAGGCAAAATAACTTTTTAGGTTTGCTCTCCAGTTCCAATTTCTGAATTTTACAAATCAAAGGGTGAAGAATGCTGAAAACTAATTATTGCCACAAGTTCTAACAGATCATATCCACATAAGAATGATAGTATTTAAATCAATAAGGACCTGCAACTGAATGCTGCAAACAGCCCAAAGCAAGAACCTTTCTTCACCAACAATCTTGTACATTTTAATAGCTATCTGCGACCAAGAGGGTAAAGTTTTGAAATGAAAATTAAAGAAATCCATAAGCCTAACATATAAGTAACATACAAAAAATATTGGGAAGCAGCATCATGTCGTTCACCTGTTGCTGCTTCACGAAAGAATATTCATGAACGTAACAGTTGAAAAGACCCATCATTAGTTCCAAATTGTTGGGATACTTGCCACATGCATACTCATAACAACTTGTCGCCATATCAACTGTTATAGTAAACAATATTTAAATGCATATTCATCCAAGAAAAACAAGCACAAAAATTGAGTAGAGGTAACACGGACAGTGATCTAGGCGCTGGAAAACAATCTGTAAAGTGCTAAGAGTGAGATCATCTATGAAAATGCTGGAGTCATTGGTGAATAAAATCTCTTTGGCATTTAAACAAACAGAAAGCGCTTCCTCATTTTTGCCCGTTCTTTCCAATATCAACGCCTTCAAAGCCTGCACACATTGCAATCGTAATTCGAATACTGATCGCTAACATTCACGTTTACTGTCACAAATAAATACTGAAGACAATGAAATTTAAAAAGAAAAAATAAGTGGCGATGAGCTGACAAACTTACAAGAGCATAGGGAGAATTTGGGTATTTAGAGAGAAGACTCGCGGAGTGCTTGAGGGCGTTCTTGAACTGGCGAGAATCGATGGCATCCCAAATGGGTCGGACCCGCCGCTCCGGAATGCCACCAGCTAACCCGAATTTGGACGCCATTCAGGAAAAAACAGTTCTTGAGAATTCTGATCGCTTAACGGGTGCAATTAACGGAACGGGGTTCCGGAGAGATCAGCGCCAAAATTCAGAAACTAAAAATAAATATAGTTCTGGGTAGGGAATTTGGAGATGCGCAGTTGAAGGGGCTCTACTCCCTAGTAGGATAAAGTTGACGACGCTTAGGGTTTTACCTTTTGGGGGCATTAAGGTTATAGAAGTAGTACCATGATTGCTACCGTGAACGATGTTGCAAATTATTTCGCATTTAGCTCAGCGATGTTAAATTAAATTGTGACTGCAAATTAAATAAATAGTTTGACTTTGTTTAATAATTTATCATTTGATGACACGTAATTGTCATGTAAATTAATGTTTACTGCTTTTTACTATGCAATGACTCGAGAAACATATACGAATTTTATTTTTGTACAGATAATTTAGTCCGTGGAAGATTTTATATTGGTCCTTGAAGAATCAATTTGTCTTGAGATTTGAGATTAATTAAACGCAATATTTTCAAACTTAAATATGGGTCCATTATTATTAAAGCAGATACAACATCAAATTTTAATTTTCTTCATCAACATTAACATCATTTAGGGTAAAAAAAAAAATCATATGTCATCTTCAACCCATGGCACTAAGCATGTGTTTGATTTCCATTCTTTTCAAACTCTTCTTTTTGCGAAATCATTTTCAATCACACAATCTCTTAAAGAATTATTCAAAACTCTTTAAAAATAAAAAAGAATGGTCATCAAAACAAGGGCTAAATTGTGCAACTTTCACATTATCTTACAAAGTCATCTCCAACTCATTACACCAAATTAACAATATTTTCTATATTTCCTTATTTTTTATTTCTCAACAATTAAATATTACTAAATTATTATAATAAAAATTATGATTAATTAACTAAAATATTGTATTATTAATACGTTAAAATTGTTTGAGCTCCGTTATTTGAAAAAAAAACTGATTTTGGAATAGTTTTTTTCTTTTTTTTTTTTTTGAAAAATGTGGATTAAAAAGTAAAGAGAATTTTTGGTTTATGTGTAATGTTATTTTTGAAAGAATATGTAATTGATAAGATGAGAGAGAAAAATGAATTAAAATTTAATATGGTCAAACATGGGCTTAATATAATAATTTAAAAATATTACATTTAATACAAAAAAATAAATATAAATATAAAATAAAGTAAATAAAGTTATATTATTAAATAATAAAATAAACTCTGCATCGTTCATTACAACAATTCGGCGTACTGATTTCGAGTTGGGTTTTGGTGCATCGGATGAAGGTCATGTCATTAGCAAAAAACAGAAAAATATAACAAGACATCTTGTTTGGCCTTGCATCAACTACTCTTACTAGTTGTTACATGTTAAATATTTGACCGAATATTTCAATTATATTTATGCCCCTGTTTGCTGCCCATTTTATAGAGAATGAAAATTAATATTTTTACCGTTGAATCACCGAATTCGAATTTAATGTGATATGGAAGTCAACAACGTCAGGCTAGTGCCCCTTCAACGATCACATTTTTGCTTAAAAAGAAGAAAGAATTGACAGCAAACATCCTTTATATATCCACACAATTAGTCGAAGAATGCGTTGAAAAGAAGTCGCAAATGTACAAGTAAAGGCACTAACCATGTAAATGAGGCACGTAAGATAATATTTACAAAAATCTCCCAAACCCTGAAATAAAATGAGTTTGCACAAAAATACCATTGCGCTTAACACCCTCTATCACTAGGCTACGCTGACTAAGCCCATATTTGTCTCTTATTCTTTATAAACACTTTTTTTACGTACTTATTTTCAACACATATGCGCACAATAAATTATTCTACATATAAATTAAAAATTTTTCCAATTTTTCAACTACATATTCTCCAAAAATTCACTATTGAAAATAATGTTCTTTAAAAAAAATGTCGACCAAACATGGACTAAAGTTAACACTAGTCACAGTGGCTTGTAAATTGTCCAACTAGTAATTTCCATTGCAAGCTACCTACTATCCAGGTTAAAATTGTTCTTGGAAACAATTTTTTTTTTTTTTTTGATAACACAGGTGTCCCAATTTCGTCAGACTATATCCTGGACCCCAATCGTCCGACCCCTCATCGGCTCAGGGAAGGTAAATCGCGGGATGTGCTCGAGTTGGCTTCCTCCTGCACCGCTTATATTCTTGGGCCCCAAGAGAGCCCTCCTCACTCGACTGGGTGAATTCAAGAAAAATCATCTGCAATTATACACACGTATACACTAGTTGCCTTTTGCATGGCTACGTTGGAATATGTTTGGCTAAGAGTTTATAGGCGTTATATGGTCAAAATTATTTTTTATCTACACATTTAGTAAGATTCGCAAG
>CAIGRK010212706.1:0-20898 GCA_903798315.1 Fraxinus greggii
AAATTGATGTTTATCACTAAAAAAAGTAATAGAAATCAAGAAGGTGGTTGAAAAAAAGTGATACACACTAAAAAAAGTGACAAAATTCAAAAAATTGACAAATTCAAAAAAGTGAAACAAATTAAAAGAAGTTATACAGATAAAAAAAGTGACATACAATAAAAAAGTGACAAACACTCAAACTAAAAAAAATGACTAAAATTTTAAAAAAAAATGACAAAAATTAAAAAAATAAGTGACAATACCAATTAAAACATTGAAATCAGTTCATTCTCCTTCATTCCCCTGTATTAACCAATCCAATCCAATCATAAACATATTTTGACAAAAAATATAACTAATGAACAATCAACAAATCAAAGGAAAACTGCCGAAAACCATATCCTTCCCCATATAATTTCATAACAATGTCAGCCCAATACATATGTTGACCATTCGGTAAAAAAATGAGTGGATAACCACATTCACACCCTGGTTCAAAATGCAATTTCTATGCAGAGATCACCTCTTATAAATCTCCACTCAAATGGCAATTTCATAAATGATATTTTCTGAGAGATATTGCACCCGTAGTCTTTTCTCCAGAAGATCAAAGGAATCTCATATGGGATTAGAATCACAATCTCTTACCGCAAGAATTTTCAAAGGTTTACAAAATGTAATAAAAAGGATCATTACATCTAAATCTGAAATTCAATTTGACAAGGCATAGCCCCATTCCTACAAATGTAAAAACCACCATTGATGTCTTTCTCCTAAGAGTGCAATTGCATTTTGACAATTAACTCAACAACCTGCCGACATGGGTCAACACACGATAAATACGGCTGATACCATGACCATAAGCATCCAAAAGTGCATACAAGTACACACACATCACTAAAGACCATTGAACTCTAAAAACGGAAAATAGAAGATCAGAGAGTCTAGTCTAGAAGAGCAACATTGGGACATCCAACCATAGGTATCCACTAAAGTGCAAATACTACAAAGATGTGCATGCATATAGCCATAAAATTGGCAGAGAATTAAAGTTCTACATGCTAACTGCCTGTATAATCAATTAATCTGTTGATGATTAATGATCAATTAACAAAAAATATAACTGATGAACAATCAACATCATTACCACGAAAAATCTTCAACATCATCAATCCCTTCTAGGTTAAATCAAGAATTGGCGGCCTCAACCTCACTCAACGTTTTGGGAAATAAACAGAAATTGCCAAAATACTTCCCTAGAAAATTTAGACGAATGAAATAGCTAGGGAGAGATGAAGAATGCGGGAAAGGATAATGGAGGTTTGGTGGTGGGAGTTTTGATTGGATTCCTGAGTTCTGATTTGGGGATTTCTAATGTTTTTGGGGTTTGCGAGGAGGTTTTGAGCGTAGTGATTACAAGGTAAATATTTTAATTAATTTTAGGAGCATTATTCTAATTTGTTAGATTTGGAGGGTACATGGCCTAATTATCTCAAAATTCCATAGTTGTGTAAGAACCCCTTTTCACAGTTTAGCTAAACTAAATAAGTAGTAACCCATTTCCCCATTGGCCCAAGCCTATTACTTTTCAAGANGTAAATATTTTAATTAATTTTAGGAGCATTATTCTAATTTGTTAGATTTGGAGGGTACATGGCCTAATTATCTCAAAATTCCATAGTTGTGTAAGAACCCCTTTTCACAGTTTAGCTAAACTAAATAAGTAGTAACCCATTTCCCCATTGGCCCAAGCCTATTACTTTTCAGGATCTGCTGGGCCTGGAAACCTAACTTGTCCAACCCAATATACAAAAATTGGGCCTACTTTAAGATGTAGGGTTTTACGTTAACCCTCATATAAAATGCCAGACGCGCTTCAATCACACAATTATCAGCAAAGCCAGTTCGGCAGTTCCATCACCGCCCCAAACGCACCTGTAAGTGTAACCCTAATAATTCTTCACTCGATGTCTATGCCTAATTATATTGTAGTATACGTGTATGTTTATCAGCCTTTGTTGATATGAAAATCATTTAAATCAATTCCCATGTTTAACGCGTTCTTATGAATTCAACTGAGGTAGAAACTTACCAATTGAAACGTTTTCTTTTGTTTACTGGGAAATGAATTAAGAGAATGAAGTTAAAGTGTGCTGAACGCCTCTAGGTTTTTCGTTATGCAGTCTGGGTACCCTGGAAAATAACATGAGTTGAGCTTATTCAACTGCGTGCGGAATATAAAAACATATGAAATTCCGAATTATACCTGGTTTCCAGGTTTCGTGATATTTAGATTTGTTGTTTATGCCTGTGTCTGCTTCTTTTATTTCTAATATCCCCTCAATAATGACAGCTAATTTATCTATGTCATTTCATTGTTAGGCAGTTTCCATCAAAATCTATTTTTGACTGCTCAAACAAGTTTGAATTCTAAAAAGCTCTTAATAATTTAGTATGCGAAGAGATTCAATCTACCTGAAATTTGGAACAAAATTTATTAGTCCGCGTGATCTGTAGATGCTCTGATATTATTCTCAATGTTGCTGATATCTGTGATTATTCTTTAAATTCTTAATGTATCTGTTCAGTTGCTGTGGGTTCATCGTGCAAATGGTCACTTTTAACAGTCTCTGTACATGTAGCATATATATTTACTATTGTTTTATTGGACTGTGTTAGGGTTTCAAAAATATTATTTTTATGGATTATTAAAGTCTTTGTTGATTCCCATTATTTCCAAAATACATTTTTCTCTCTTTTCTTTTTAATCACAAATTCTTCAATAAAATAATATTTAACGCAAATTCAAAAAATTTCCTTTTTTTTAACCACACATTCTTCGTCAATTTACTATTCAAAAATGTATTCTTTGCAAAATAATGGGAATCAAACAAGAGCTAAGTATATATATACTTTAATCATGAAACATGTGAATGACCGGTTTGCATTTTTTTGGATTTCGTCGTCTGATTCTGCTGTGCAGAAAACAAAATCTAATTTTTTATTCTGCATTCACGTGGATGCATATATCAGTTGATTTTCTTGAACGTGCTTTAAAATTTCTTTGATTGATCATGGTTGTGGTGAGCCTATTTTAGCAGGATGGCTGTTTTAAAGGTCTAATTATTAATCTATCTGGTTTAAAATAGGTAAACCATGGTTAAGCACAACAATGTCATTCCTAATGGGCACTTCAGGAAGCACTGGCAGAACTATGTGAAGACATGGTTCAACCAGCCTGCTCGCAAGACCAGGAGAAGAATTGGTCAGTGACTATTTTTTTGCCTTCTTTCTTTCATTAACAAAATACTTGTACAATGCTTGTTTGGCTTTTAGTTTAATTACCTGTTTTACATATTTGATTGATGTCTTGTTTGATTGATATGTTTTCAGCTAGACAAAAGAAGGCTGTGAAGATCTTCCCTAGGCCAACAGCTGGACCTCTTCGTCCTATTGTTCATGGTCAAACCTTGAAATACAATATGAAAGTCAGAGCTGGAAGGGGATTTTCTCTCGAGGAACTCAAGGTGAGATTTCTTAGCCAAAATGCAAGTTTGACTTCAGGAAATACCTCAAATCATTGCTGCCTCCACATGGTTTTCGCTGTTGCAATGGTTATGCTGATTAAGTGTGTTATTTCTCACAGCAAAATGAATTTTGTCCAGAATGTTGAAATTTTTTAGTTGTAAATGAGCGTCACGTTTGTATTATTCACTAGATGAATTCAAGAGATTGTATCATGGATTTCTATTTCTGATTCTTTTGCCATATCAACGTTCTAATGGACTTGTAGATATCTCTCTCTCTCTGCGTAGTCCAAGTTCCTAGAAGTATTTGTCATTACTTGTTCTGTTTCTTTTTGTGTGGTAATTTGGATGCTGCTTGTGGTGTTTTAATATCTTTCTCTATGCAACAAACAGGCTGCAGGAATCCCAAAGAAATATGCACCAACCATTGGCATTGCAGTTGATCATCGCCGTAGGAACAGTTCATTGGAGGGATTCCAAACTAATGTTCAAAGGCTGAAGACATACAAAGCTAAATTAGTTGTCTTCCCAAGACGCACTCGCAAATTTAAGGTACCCATACTCTCTCAGAACCAAAAATTTTTCTTCCCTTTAATATGTAGGACAGTTCAGGAATCCCTTTCCTCTCTGCAGGCTGGTGATTCTGCTCCTGAGGAGTTGGCAACTGCCACACAAGTGCAAGGTCCTTACTTGCCAATTGTACGTGAGAAACCAACTGTCGAGCTTGTGAAGGTTACCAATGAGATGAAGTCGTTCAAGGCATATGACAAGCTGCGAATTGAGCGAACAAATGCACGCCATGTCGGTGTCAGGGCCAAGAGGGCTGCTGAGGCTGAGAAGGAAGACAAGAAATAGTGAGTTTTAGCAATTGCGGTTGTCTGAATCTGCTCTTTTTTGGAACTGAATTTATTTACTTCATTTTGTTTGAACTTCTAGCAATTATAACGCAATTTGAATTTATGAATGTTGAGAGACTTTGTCTTTACATCATTATACGTGGATTTGCCTTCTCACGAAGTCCATTTCTTGGTGTTTACATGCTGTTGATCAGGGAATAATTGAAATTCAGAACTATGTTGTGGTATGAGAATTTAAATGATGTCGCTGTTTAACTATGTGAATTGTAATGCTTAAGCTTACCGTTTCCCCAACAACCACATGGGAAAATTGGAATACGAAGTCTAATCTTCTTTGTTGATAGACATGCGAAAGTGAAAGTGCAAGTGCATTATCACTGGTAACATTTACTTCATTGTTGATAGTTTGTTGCTAGGTTTCATAGTCTTGTAAACTCATTTGAAGAACTCAGCGTGAAGGTGAAATTCAAGGATCCTGTAGACTTAATTGATGGTTTCTGGAAAAGGTCGTTCAAGCTCATATGCTGCAAGGGTTGAAAGTTTGAAGAGCTGTTCGGTCTCAAATTTCTCCGATAGGTCATTTTATAATTCAGATAGACTAACTAAGACCCCCTGGCAAAAATAATATGATGGTAGTCTCTGCTTTGTTACAAACTGTGAATACGTAACCATCTCTCTGCTCAAAATTATGAAATCAAATACAGAAACAACATAATTTAATACAACGAGGACTAGAAGTGAGTTTTCAGAGAACTGCTCAAGAGCAGTAGAATTGACTCTGTACCTCGTTGCAATCCACTTGTAAAGAGTAGATTTTCAATCCACAGAGAGAAACTAAATGAGCTTCTTCTTTCGAAAGAATGCCTTCAAATGCCATAGTTGGAGGGCAGCCACAAACAGGCACACCAAGATAGAAAGGAAACTGAAGGTGGCCATCTTGGAATTAGTTGCTATATTGAGAGCTTGCATTTCAATCTCCCTGTGAAAGCCAAACAGGAAACGAAAAAACATTGAGGTGTAGAAGAGCTTGTAGAAAATTACAGGAAATGTAACTAGTGCGATATGCTAACCTTTCACGAAGATAGGACATTTCATCGTGAATGGATGTTACTGTATCAAACAATTTCTTCAATTCGAGCTCCATTACCTGTAGGCCAAACAAAAACGTAATTTGTATTGTCTCCAATACATTTCAAGAAAAATGTGGCGCGTAAGGGAGCTTCTTTCAAGAGGAGTGGTGACGTCTGTCACTGGATTCTCAAAAGGGTAAATTCTAAAGGCTATTTTTGAATCTTTGAATGCATCTTGTCAGTTTTGAAGAATTGAACTCTTACTTGGATCTGTCCTTTCTTGGCGACATTTGACCAATGCTTAGCAGCAACGCCAGATTTCCAGTCGAACTCGATTGCAACCATAAGCGCAGGCGAATGTTCTGGTGCCCAGAAACAAGCTATGTAACCACCCTCCTCATTCGCAGTAAATGCGAAAGTTCCAGAAGCCACACGATCCGCATGGTGATATATCACCTTGCGGGGCGAGGTCACCTATATTTCAATAACAAACCAAGCCTTACTCCAAATACAACATAACCTATATTGATTTGTATGCAGTTAAAATAAAAGTTAAGGAAAATATGCAGTGGAATTGTATAAATGGCTTACGCGGACATTGATCTTGTAGGTGTCGGGAATGGGATGACCCTCTCTGGGATTGACGACAGAGTACTTGCCGACTGTCATGGCACGCTCCATGAGATCTTCTGTTATGCATTTGGTGGTTCCTGATTGGAGGTCGAAGCCCATTGAAAAAACCACTGGTGAAATTATCGTAATTGTTAGACCTAGGAAAATCGGAATAGTCGAATTGAGTTTCAACATTGTGCTGTTGGATTAAAGAAAGAAAGAAAGAAAGAAAAATCTTAAAACATGTGGGTGAGGAAAACCTTATAAAACTATATTTGGAAAAGAAACTGTTGGAGATCCATTCTTGCTGGTTCGTTACTCTCTCACGTTTTGTTTTGAGAATTTGTATAAAAAATAAAAAGCGTAGGATAAGGTGGTTATAATCACAATATATTTTAATTACATTAAGGGTCGTCAATTTTATTCATTATTACACTCATATTCTCAACTTTTTTTCATCACATCCTTGAGGATTTATAACATTTCATAGAATAGAAAATCTTGTCTTTAATCACGGTTTCGTCTAAAAAATATTATTAACGTGCTTAAAATATTAGGATCAAATGTTTTAATTGTATTTTTGCATTATTATTTGTTTTGCTTATTTAAAAATACAATGGACAAATGAGACTCCTCACTCTTTAAGTTAAAGAAATTTTCGGAAAGAAATCATGATCGTAAATAATTTATGTATATTTGGGAATAAAAATGCGATAAAAATTTTTGGGACATAAATGTAACAATTTGTAAAGGTTATGAGCATTTTATGCAATTAAAATTGTGGTATGAATATATTTAGGAGTAAGATAATCGAAATTTTGTGCAGCTGGTCCCTCCAAACCTATTAAATTTGAGAAAATTGAAAATTTTCAATTGAAGTTTCATACATATTGAGCCAATTCCCTTCTTATTACTATTAGCCCTTTCTTCTTTTGCCCGAGGACCAAGTTTTTATGCGACTTCACCACTCAATTTCGGTCCGGAACACAACCGTGGACGATCCACACTAAGGGTTGCACGAAATGCATTAAAATTGAGAAGCTAATACAACACATCATCGAAGTGCTTCTTCTCCGCCTAAATAATTTGATCTCATGGTAAGGAATATAGAAGTTGCTTTTCACTCAAGCATGAAGTTTGAAAAAATGAGTCGAGGTGTAGAGGCCAGCCGATCCATACCAAGGGAAATGAAAGACTTGGCCGTGCTTTTTATGTTCGAGATTGCATACATCTGAATGGTCGGACACATTTTGACATCTCAATTGAAAAACACGTCACAAGGAATCAAACAGAACTATTGCTACGCATTCTTTTAAGGATTTTGCTAAAATGCTCAAAAGTTTGGCATAGGGGTTGACACTACCCTCACATTTGCACGTGAGTCCCGGCCTGAATAAAAAAAATATCGACCTCTCGTGTGTGTGTTTGATCATCCTTTATGTCATCCATTAGTTTTTTTTATAACAAGTCCCTTCTTTTAAATACGTCTGGACAACTAATCATATTAAAAATAAAGTAAAGCCATTATTGTGCAATCTTTTAACTCGTTTGAATAGTCTTTCGGAACTGTTTCTATTTTTCTTTTCTTTTTCTTTTTCACTTTGAATCAGTCATTTCTATTTTCTACTTTCTACGTTCACTTACCCCCGTGCCGAAGTTTTCATTTTCTCATTTTTATCTAACTTGCTCATCACCTTCTCTTTTGCTAATCTACTTCTTGTGTGCGAATTCAGTTGACTTAACGCTTAGGCATCACAATTGATGGATCCAATGCAACGTATCACGTCTAGGGTCCCACTGACGAAATATATTGACAGATTTACACGGACAAAATTAGATGTTAACCTACTAGATTGAATTAGAATCAAGTGCTTTAATAATAATGTCTAGTGATGTAAGAACACGAACTGCTATTAGATTGTGGCTCTAGTAATCTAGAACTATTATGATATTTGAAGTGCGGAAGATCCCATTTTTTTCATCAGTGTTCTAAAAAGCTTGTTTAGACTCGAAACCCAGGTAAATCGCTTTGCATAATTGACTAATTATAGGAATTATTAAATAAATATATTATTTATAATTTTAGATGTTTGATATATATTATTTTAATTATTAAATGATTTTTAAAATGATTAAAAGTTTAAAATAATTCTGAAAAAAACTTTTTTAAGCTTAGACATCGCTTAAACTCGTAAAACTTGAAATTTCGCCTCCACGCTGAGCCACGATTTATGCTTTTTAAAACACTACTTTCATTTTCTCAATAAAGTTGTGTGAAAGAACGAATATACCCTCATATTTAAATGAAATAAAAAGAAAAGAAGAAAAAAATATAGAATTAATTTTCAATTGTAATCCCAAATTTTTTAAAAAGATATAAACGAGTCCCAAATATATAACTAAAAAAAAATCTCTCTCTCTCCATCTCTCTCTCTCTCTCTCTCTCTCTCTCTCAAAATCACTAATCCAATCAAATTAAGCCAACACGATTTTTGATCAACAATTCCACACACAAACGCACTTATAAAAAAGCATTATTCAATATAGGTACGTAATTAGATTTTTTATGTTGAAAGGACAATGGCTTGTTTTGAATAAATGCAACACGGACGTATGGAACGAATTTTGTAATTAAACTAGTTGTAATTTTCAAGAAAAAATTGGAATAAACTTCAATAAGAACATGGAAGGTGATCTTCTTAATCTTACTGACAAAGGACGAGTACAAGAGTTAGCCAACCCAGTGAGGAAAAAATAGTAGGGCTAAAAGAGTGATTCACACTCGAATGATACAAGACAATTAGTCCAGTTCGATTTAATTAAAAATCAAAAAATTTTAGTAGATTTTAATAAAAATTGATTAAATGAAATGTATGGTTGAAAATATAATAAAAGTTGTAGCCCAGAAGATATTTGGTTGAAAAAAAAAAATAAATTTTAGTAAATAGGGGCTAAATAGTTGTTACGATAGCAAAAAAATTCTTAAGCAGCTCTTAATCCCTGTTCAGAAAAATAAAATGACAATAACAAAACTAGTGAAATATTATGGATCCAATTGTTACAGATAGAAGATTCTGACCTCTTTGCTCTATTCTGAAATATTAATTATTGTGGATCCAATCGTCACAGATATAAGATTTTGACCTCTTTGCTTTATTCCACATAATACAAGGACCCCAAAGAAATTTTCTCAAAATTTTGTTTATATTAAAATCTAATTACTTACCTACAATATTCAAACTATGGGGTGAATAGTAAGTTAATCCCAATCATTCACTGCAGTTACATAATTAGTCTCAAATGACCAAAATTATTTAGTAAAATTACTAAAAAATCGGAGGCCGAGGTTCCACCTATCATATCCGAATGGTTTTGCTTCTTGAAATGGGTGGTTCTCAAAATTTGAAGTGAGTTATGTTTTCATGAAGGACATGTGATAATTTGACGAAGATTTGGACGTTTGGTCACTTGAGCCGCGTTTGCAACAATTCTAAACCTTAGGGACCAGCTTACTAATTAAGGAATAGGTTGAATACCAATGATACAAATTTCTCAATTAAGGTAATAAATTCAACACTATTCACCACTCTTTTAGCCCTTACTTGTCTACTGTTAATTCAAAAAAATATTTTCTAAGCAAGATTTTCCACCACGCTTCATCCAATAAAATATTCTACACACAAATCAATAAAATTATTTTATTTTTCAACACATTCTCTAAAAAATACTATTCATTATTTAGGAGACAAATATACTCTTAATTTTTCAATCTTACTCCATCCCTTATATTAAACCCAAAAAAAAAAAATATCACTAAATTGTTGTTGTAGCATCTAATCTAAATCGAAAAAAAGTTTGGATCAATTTCGCATCTAACTGTGCAAACATGGGAGATTCTCCGGGCGATCGAGTCGCGGGAGACGATTTTGCCAGACTGGTGGAGCAGGCCAAGGAATTGCAGGACGCGGCGGCGGCGTTAATCTCGCGCACTTCCCGCGAAGAAGACGAGATCCGCCAGCGCGTTGCCTCACTCGACTCCCACATCCAGTCCCTCCGGAACTCGAAACATGACGACAAAGTACATAGTAGAGTAATGTTATACATGCATGTTCAGTGTTTGTTTATTTCTGATTTTGTTTTTATTTTTATTTTTTTAGTGGGATGAGGAGCTGATTAAAGCGAGATACGTTTTGAGTGAAGGAGATGCAGCGGCATTTCTTCCGAGTAAATCTCATGGTGAGTTTTTCAATTTTCTTTTGTTCTGGTCTGTGGGATTTGATATAGACGTGAGAATGAATTAGTGTTATTTATATACGCAGGAAACTTTTTGAGGATGTTTTTGGGGCCGATTAATGTTCGGGCTACTAGGAAAGATGTGCAGTTGAAAGTGAAGGATGAATATAATAAATTCAGAGTATGATTTCGACCAAAATATGTCTTACCAGTTTATATTTTGCTTGGAAACTGTATCTATTATGTTAATATAAGTGTTGTTATTGCTGAAAATGCATTTAGTAGGTAATTTTAAGATTAATTTCTGGATTTTTGGGGGATATGAGCTTATGATGGCAAATTAATGGTCGAATAACAAAACAAAATAGTACCTATGTTTACAATGATTGAAATGGTAAGCAATTGTTACTGTAGTTATCAAATCTAGCAGAAAGTTCACTTGTATAGAGTCATCAAGGGGCTTATCATGTTAACACAAAAGAAGATAAATGGAGTATATTATATCTCTATTTGCTGTTGGTAATTCTCAATTGCACTAAGGCAAACTCACTATTTCTATATTAGCGAGTTCGTTGTGAATTTTTCGTAAGAGATGTTGTAAAAGGTACTCGAGATGCATTCCTGGTTGCGTCTAGGAAATATATCAGTTTATTTTGCCATTTTTCCCTGTAGTCAACCCAAATCTCCACAATCCATCCTTTTTCTTCAAAAGTAGAACATAGGCATCTGTATTGACCATATAATACAAGCCACCTTGGTTCATGGAGTCTCAAGATTGTATGAACTTCAACCTATCTGTTGTTTACTCTTTCCTAATGGGAAAGTGGGGGCAAATAGTGCGTTGTGACCCATGACTGCCTGCCTGCCTGGTGGGGGTGGCTCCTCTGTTGTGGTTGTGGGTAATAGGGCAGACAACTTTACATTGGAGTGGGAGCCTAACCGGCATTGAGGATGAGTCATAAGATTTGGATATTTTTCTAGAGAGCCATCTTTTTAATTTCTACTATCATATGGATGTAGAAAAGGCCTGTTTTAATTTTGATAAAATTGCGTAGTTGCTTGTAGAAATTGTCTCTTGATGGGGATGTAAAAATTCAGTATAATGGCTCTCTTAATATTTGATGACGAAGCATTTGTGCATGTAAGATGCTTGCTAACTATTGATCATGTCTAATATCTCTCATGGCAGGATAGAACGTCCTTTTTGTTCCTTTTTTTCCCATTGCTGCTGCTGATGTTAAGGTCATGGATTTGGGATGGATGTCTGCCTGCATTGCCAGTACAACTTTATCAGGTATACAGTATTTTTTTCTCAATTTAATTTTTGTTGGCAGTCATGCCTTTCATGTGGAAGTATGCTGAGACTGTTTGCTTTCCTTCCTAATTTCTTTACTCCAGGCATGGTTGCTGTATCTCTACACAGGTTTGGCATTGAGAGAAAACATCCTGAGAGTTAATGGAAGTGACATACGTCCATGGTAATTGTATAGGATGATCTTTTTTTTTTTTTTGGGTGTATCTGATTGATTACTATTTAGTTACAGATAGAACTCTGGAGTGCTCGATGATAAACTAGAGGCAAGTCAATACAATTAATTTGCTTATGGCAAGTGCCACAGGAGTTGATACAAAACACAAAATGAAAAAAAGAGAGATAGGGAAAAGAAGAGAGACAAAAAATTGGAGAACAAATGAAGAAATTCTCTAATTCAATTTCAATAACAATAATAATGTTGTGAATAAAATGAAAAACCTTGGTCCCCTTTTATAGAACAAAAACTTTTAGTCTAACTGAACTTCTAGTAAATAACGACGTGTTAATTAACAAAAACTAATAAAATTTTGTCTAAATCAAGTCTATTTTTTAATCTTGTTGCGCTCGGAATACAAATGGGACTATAGCATCTTATAAGCTTAGCCAAACATGCTATCTATCAAACATAACTTCTTTGGCAAGATACTTGTGGTGCTATTTTGATAAATGAGAATCTAGGTGGGGGAAGTTGTACATTTTTTTCTCTGAATAATATGTTGAAATTCTAACCACCTATTATTTGGCAAATTGTTGGGCAATTTTTCTTGATCTTTCTAATTTATTTTCTGAGCAGTGATTTGGTTAGTGCAAGATTTCTTTGAGCTGATAGTTTGTAGCAGTTAATACTAAAAGGTGCCAAAGTTGGTCAGATAGGTTACTTTATGCCCGTTTAGGCATCTCATTTTAGGAAGAAGTATTTTGTGCCCTCGTTGTGTACAGGTTGCACCGTCATTGAAACAACACTGCCGCATTAAAACTTGAAAGTAAATAAAAGGTATAAAAAGTCGGGAGATTATGAGAATTATGGAGCTACATTGTCCAATATGATGTGTATAATTGGCTGGAATATGTGATATCAACTTAACTCAGCCAGTATTTCTTAAGCTTCTTAATTGCTATATTTGGATTCTTTCTTATACTTGCTAAATGTTAGATCTTTCATGTTCAACTTTCTCATGCGTTCTCTTTAATTGCCAACTAAAGATGGTAGAGTCTCAATGGTGTGCCTGCTTGCATACATGTTTTCTTTCACGTTTTCTCTCTTATATTCATTAAATTTCACCTATGTTACATGCACAAGACATTGAATATTTTGAAGGCATCATGATTTTACTTCTACAGGTGGATCAAACACCATTATTGTGCTATGGCTATGGCCCTTATAAGTCTCACTTGGGAGATAGAGAGGGGACCTGATTGTGCCCAGAAACAGGTGTTTATGCGTTTTCATTTTTCTGCGCAGAATGCACACCAACCTGACAGTTCAAAAGTTTCTATTCACGTCTTCCATGCTTAAGTTTTGTCCTGTTTCTTTTCTTTTCTTCTGTTTTTGTTAGATAATCGGAAATCAAATTGTTCATCGCAGAGAGGTGTACAGCTGTTTCTAAAATGGGCAATTATGCAAGGAGTTGCAATGATTCTCCAGAATAGATACCAACGGCAAAGACTATACACACGTATTGCTCTAGGCAAGGTGTCGTCTCAAAATCAAATTTTTCCAACAAGTTATTTTGTGCTTTTTCTTCTCTTCCCTGACTGCTTGAGTTTTAAAAGTTGTGGAGTTATCCTTGATTCAAAATTATATTAATTCTGATGAAGTTACGGCTTTCCATGCATAAGGTTTTATTAAGACATGTAAACGAGCATAACAAGTTTGTTCAATGAATTTATACTTTTGCATGATTGTTTATGCTCTCAAATGGGAGAGAGGTGAGCATTTTGCTCATCTTTCAGCTATAGCTAATTTTATTTTCAGAATTTACTGTAATCTGGATCTGATAGAGGTCCCAGCCTCTTCATCCTACCATAATAGTTGAAGCTGTGGTAAATCTATTGCTAAGAACAAATTCTGGTGTATAAGCCAGAACTCTGGCTGACATGGATTTTTTTCTTCCGTCACTTTCTTTCAAGGTTTTTACATTACTTTATTTGAGACATTTTTGAGATATTGCTTTTGCTTGTAGGCCAGGAGAATGGATGTTGTCTGGGGAGAAACTGCTGGAGTGGAGGGTCAGTTACTGTTGTTGTGCCCTGTACTCTTCATCCTGCAGGTATTGAAGCTGCTCGACTGTTGGTTTCCACAAAAGCATGAATTTTTGCTTTAGATGTTAAAATATGCCTCTGTTCCTCTGTTGGAAAAGATGCTATTGGTCAGATTGGGGAATGCCCTTTCAAGACACTGAATCTTCTCGATGGATACAAATTTTTCATCTGTATATTCCATGCTCAGCACCGTGTATTTTCATTTAAATTCAGGAGAGGATCCAAGGTACACTAATCATTTTGCTTTTTGGTTTCAGGGTTTTGAAGCATATGTTGGAGTTTTATTGCTTGAAACTGCACTTGCCGGATTCTTATCTGAGTGGCAGGTAGATAAAATTATTAAATGCACAATCTTGTGAATAACTTTGTGTGATTATCTTTGCTTAGTTTTACATTGCAAGTCGACTGTAACCCTTGGTTTTATTTCATTTTTGTTCAAACAGTTTATTTAATTTATATTTTATATCACAGTTAATCTGGTGTTACAATTCACCACTTTGGCAATTTCAGGTGATTACTTGTGGGATACTTCTGATTATCATGGCTGTTGGAAATTTTGCCAACACAGTGCAGACACTTGTGACAAAGTCTCGTGTTAAAGCAAAAATTAAGAGGGGTAAAAGTAGGCAAGAATTAAATCAGGGATCTTAATGGCGAGTACAGACTATTATTTATTGAGGCTGTGATAACGCGAGGATTTAACAACTTTAAGCAGAATTTATTGCATGGCACTTTGACCTTCTATGCATAAGCAATTAACGGTGACCTTACAATGTAGAAATCGGACTTTTTATTAGTTCGCAACAGTTGTAACAAAAACTAATCACTCTGTTTTTGTGTGAGCACTTAAAAATCCGTACGTGTAGTCATGTCTAGTACTGCACGCTGAACATGCACTTGAGACTTAGCTTAACCCAATCATGTGAGTTATTTTGGTTTCGAATGAAAAGAAGTTTTGTCCCTTGGAACGAGTCAACTGGTTTCATGAAATAAATGAGGTGTGCACATATTACTCCAGATGTTTGATAATGCTTGTGGTTGTGGGATGCGTGATTTATGATATGTAAGCTTTGATACTTCGGAATTTTGATAAACAATTTTCTTTATTCTCATAGAAGTTAGTTCTTTTGTCCTATTATGTAATGATATATCTCGTAATCAAATCTTTGCAATTGCAGGAAAGTGGGAGCTAGGCATGTTTCAATCACCTAAATTGCTCTTTAGTATACGTTTTACCTGCTATTGGAAAACAAATTGAAAATTAAGTGTTGTTCTGTTCGTATTTCAGTTTTGAGTTTTGAATTCATTTTTGTGTTTTGAGTGTCAATTTTGAAATTGTTGAAAACGCGTTTTTTTTATCATTTGAAAAATTGCTTTCAAAAATTTTAAAAAAATGAAATTTTGACTTTGTTTTAACTGAAAACCATCAAAACGATTTTTTTGACGTTTTCTAATTTTTTTTTGTAAATTTTAAACTCGTTTTTAAAATTTTTTTTTTAAAATTAAATAAGTAAACGCATTTTTACGGTCTTCTAAAACTGAAAACAGCCCAATCACAGCAAAAAGGACAGGCCTAAAGAAATGGCTGTGGGCTGTCCATGTTGCAATAACAGTAAAGTACAAAGCAATTAATATTTGTTTAATTATTACCAACCATGAACCACCTCAACAAACAACAAACTTGACCATAAAGTCACTACTAATGATAACTGCATTTCCACTCTAATATGACATGCTTGCTCATTCAAAAGTTTTAAGATATTGGATCGTACTTTACTCGTCTCAACAAGAAATTAGTTACTTTCACAAGCGCCATAGTTTCTCAAGAACTCGCCAAAGTTTCTCAAGAACTCATGCGCGCTCTCAAAAACATATTAAGCCCATGTTTGAACAACATTAAAATTTTCATTTTCATTCTTCTACTTATTTTTAACCACATTTTTCAATAAAATAATATTTTTCATCACATCAATAACTTTTTCTTTATTTTTCAACATATTCATCATTAATCTACTATTTCAAAATACATTCTTCCAAAATAATGTGGTTCAAACACACCCTCAAGAAAATTGCAGCTATTAGAAGAAAATTTGATGCCCATAGCTCCCTTTAACCAATAAAAATACTAATACATTGAAAAAAGAAACATGCTGAGCTCGAAGGAAAACAAGGGTGGTCAAACAACACGAGACCATAATGGCAATTACAGTCCAATGCCTTTCCTGTCCTTAGTGATTGAAACAACCATAATGATTGCCAACTGCAAATGGGTCTCTCTGGAGGCTCGATCTAAATAGAGGGGTCAAATTTGTGGACCAGTCCAGCCTGTCACGGCAAAAGCTCAGCCTAGCCTGGCTTCAGGGGTCTGAGGTCGGGGTGGGCAAACGTAGAGGATAAACAAAAAAGAAAAGGTTGAAAACCAGCAAGCGGATGCAACCCGAGCAGCAGAATCTGAGGGAGCTTTCTCAAGAATTTTATGCTCCATAGCTTAAAATTATATGATGCTTTTTCTTATGAACTGAAGTATGGTTTTATTGGGATCTTAGGATCAGAGGCAATATAAATAGAAAGACGTTAGCAGAAATGAAATTTGATTTGTTGTGGGCTGAATATGCTGATTAATGTATAAAAATGAATTCTTGGTTATGAGTATCAAGTATGCTAGTCTTAACTCGATTTAATGAAGTCTCTTTTACTTTTTCACTCAATCAATAGTTATTTTAAAATAGAAATTACAAAGCCTAAACCCATCTACTTACATGCCTAAACAGTCTCGAACGATTCTCTGATTTCTCCCACAAATCTCTCCGCTCACCTTGCAGGACTAATCTACCTTAACATTTTCGTCTTGATGAAACTGACTTTGCAAATGAAATTCATCAAGAGTCATCTTTGTGCTTAACTAGTGTTTTTCTTCTTCTAATTTATAGTGATACACATTACCATATCAGTTTAACTGCGAGTTTCATGTGTACAAGCTATTATGTTCCAGATTAATCAAGTCTAGAATAGAGAAACCGATATAGTACCCCCAGAGAAGACCAGATCAAGATTTCTGATTAGAATTCAACACGAGTGCTGTGCAAGGTCTTTAGCTTCTCCAGCTCCTCCCCACTTGCAATTCCAGGATCAATAAAACACAACTGAAACAGAAACCATCATTACCAACTTATTCAAAACGAGAAAAATCAAGATTTACATAATGGAATAAAACCTGATATTGGTCTTTCTTTAGTGTATGGACACCTCTTTTTATTAGCTTTTGCCATCCAACGTTCTCTTTAAGTGATTTTTCCAAAGCTCTTGTTTTCTGGAAAGACAATCACAAAAATACTCCAAGAAGTAAAATTGCCAGAACCCTAGAATTTCTATTAAGTGGTCTATAATCATGTAGAATAATTTCTATTTTCACAAAATGAGGATTTTTTGCGCTGCGGTGGAAACCCAAAAACCACAAATCATGACATTCTACACTTGGAAGTGTTCTGATTAGGAGCATTCCAAAATTTAGCTACATAATCATAGGAGTGGCTGTGGTTTCAACTTATCAACTGCATAACAAAGCAACTGCCAGAATTATTTAACCCTGTGTATTTCAAACTGTGAGTGTTTAGAACTCCGAAGACTGTAAAAGCACACAGATCACAGTACAACTACAGATATGAACATATTGCACTGATAACATGTGCTAGAGGAACAAATGAATCTGATGATAATTATACGAAAGTGTCACAATAGGCAAATTATTACACCTACTTCATCCAGGGGCCAACAGGAAACTATCAAATTATTAAATATCAATTTGAAGCCAAGTAATATGCAGGCAATAATATTATATTCACATGAATAGCCATTAGCGGATCCTGGTATTTTAGGAGAAACATTATGTTAAACTTTCAGATGAATGCAATTGTGTGTACTTACACTGGAAGGGTCCAAGATTAATAAGTTGTGCTGCATCCTGTTTTTCTGATGTTGAACCTGAATGCCAATGATGGTTCTTGAGTGGCCGTCATGTTGGAAGTACAAGGGCCTGCTCAACAAAGCTCGTAAACATTACATGGTGTGTATTTATTTACTAATAGAAAAGAGTATATCCATTTTCACAGTCAATATGCAGCCAACATGCCAAGAAGGTTCCGAAAATTAAATGAAATTTACTTACGGTTTCCCACTGAGGACAACACGCTGATTGCCAAATTGGATGGGATTGTTGCCAGAAAAGTAATTCCAGACCCAATCAATAAGAACCTGATCACCCTTTTTATTGCCGAAGGGGATGCTAGAATTTTTAAAACGTCCTTCTCCAGATGAAACTGCGTCATGAATTTTTGAATCCCTTTTCGACAGAAATTTATCCATTGGTCCATAAACTTGCATAACCTTCCTTTTGCCCGCATTTTTATCTAAGCTTATATCATTGCCACAAAAATCCACTATCCTGGCACGCAGACCAAATGAACGGAAAAGTGCAGCACACTCTGTGGATCCAATCCAATTCCTTCTTCCATAAATGTTCTGATCAAAGTCATTTGAGCCAAGTGTATCAAAACCTCTTTCCCAAGCAAGTTCAAGCCATCTTTGTAAGGAAGCAATATCGGGTACAAATCCAGAACCACCATATAGAACCTCCCTTGCTTCTTGTCTCTGTTTAAGCAGATGAGAGCTAAGCATTTGAATATTACGCCACCCACACCCCCACCCAACATCCTCTGATTCGATACTCTGAAAGTGATCAATATATCCAGCCAATATACTCGTTGCATTCTTTGAGTCTAATTCTAGACACTTTACCAACAAAGATATCAAGCCGTCTTCAACTTGGCAGAAGCTTTCCTTGATTTGTGACTCTACTAAATAACAAATTTTTTCATCAGTATCTATCCTTCTGCTGGTAGTTCCCTGGGCATTACATCTAAAAAAACCACTCTTGGCGTTGTCCCTGGAACTATTTATATGTTCTATGGAATTGTCAACCTGATCATAACAGGGAATTTTTCGTAATATTTAAAATGCAATAAGGAAAATGGCATATTATAAGAATTAAAATAGCAAAATACCTAACCACCAGAGCTTAAGTAAGGAGACCCAATAAACAAACTGCTTATACAATGTATCCTAATATGATGCATATTATATAATATAAATTCTCGGTTGTTTTATAGTTTAAGTTACTTTCGTCACTACGAGTGATCACTTCTGATTCCTTGTGCATTTCAATTTAAACATTATAATTCCACAATTGTGAATAACGTGTCTCCACATTTAGAGGCAATATGTTCATTGAAAATAACACACAAGCATATCACAAATGAGCGGGAAGCCTTCAATGAAGAAATTTCCTTTCTATTTCTTCCAAACATTTCTGTCCTTGCTATCAAATAATGTTCCTAACATTGCTTTTTGCTGTTTGTATATATTTAATTTTGTGTAAGATTGTGTAATACACTCCTTAATTCTTTGTACGGAAACGATCCTTGATGTAGTCTTTTGAAGATAAGGTTACATGTCCCCCTCTATTTACTCTTCTTTTGAATAATATACTAGGTAGGAATAATGTCAAAACCCCATTCAAGTTCACGTAAGAAGGCCTAAAAACCCTTACTCGTTCCTAATAAATTGATAAAACTATATACAATAGTTTGTGGTCAGCAAAGCACAGGTCATTGTCCCAAATAATGCTGATTCCAGTCATATTCAGTACTTGGTCAATATATTGCCTGATAAAATTAATATTGTAAGTTACAAATTGAGCTGATAAAATTAATATTGTAAGTTACAAATTGAGCAAACAAACAACAAATTCTGAGACAAAAGTACTTAATTATAAACCAAAAAATTAAAATAAAATTCATAATTAACACACGATTAAACAGACAGTTCTCTTGTGCATGTAAAAAAAGGATATTTATACACAATTATAATTATAGATACATAAACGCGTACATATATACATACAAATGGGGGAGCAAGAGAGATTTGAAGCGCAAGTTCGAAGTCTCGGGCATGTTCTTCATCGTCCAAGTGATTATTAGCATGTCTGTATAATGGAAATTTAATTAAAATATATTGTTGAAGAATTCAAAAAACACGGGAAAATGGTGGAACTTAAAAATTGTTTATTTGAACAACATCCAATTCAAAATATACCTCTCGAGTTCCAGAGATGGTACTGTAAGATTACAAAAGGGGCAAGCGGAGAATTCCATTGAAAAATTTGGAAAATTTAAGATAGAAGCGAGAAATGCAGGAGAAGATGGCGTTGTTTCGGAAATCGGAAAAACGAAAGAAAAAATCGCGATATATTGGTCCATTAAATAAAGGTGAGATTTATATAACTAAAAGGTTAACTTAGCTGATTTCAAATGAGATGATGGTTTAAAATTTCAAATCTACACTTTTTCAAATTTTATTTATAAATAAATATATTAAATATATATTTTATTAATTAAATATATTAAGGTCACAACTCTATTTAATTTAATCATAAATTTCATATATTTGTCACATATTATTAATTGATCACAAATCACAATTTTTATTTATCACAAATTATTTTACTGTCACAGTTAAAAAATTTTATAGGTCACAATTTGGTAATCGATCATAAATCAAAAATTTATACATTACAATTTATTAATCGGTCAAAAATCTATCAAATTAATAAGTCATATATTATTCATCGATCACAAATCACAAATATTATATGTCACAAATTATTTTACGTTCGCAATTCACAAAAATTTAAATATCACAATTTGTTCATCGATCACAAATAAAAAAATTATATGTCAAAATTTATTTATCGATCACAAATCTGTATTATAAGTTACAATTTATTAGACAGTCACAAATTATCAAATTATCGGTCACATATTAACAATTTTTTAGGTCACACATTATATCTTTGCCACAAATTATCGAATTTTAAGGTCACATTTTAATAGTTAGTTATAATGAACCAAATAATTGATCACATACACCAAAACATCACGCTCCGATCCCGATCCACCACCAATATTTGGTCACAAACATTATCC
>CAIGRK010212721.1:0-16929 GCA_903798315.1 Fraxinus greggii
ATTTGCAACACACATCCAAACGTTGCCGTAGGCTGTTTTTGTTGTAGTGTATTATTATTATTATTATTATTATTATTATTATTATTATTATTATTATTATTATTCATTGTATTGAATTCAATGATATTTTTCAACTTTTTGTTGTTTAACTCCATGATTATGAGTGGCTAAAAAAATTGTTGTTATGATGAACGATGTAAACTAGATTAATGTTTATTTAATTCAAAGGATTTCATACAATTTTGAGTGTGTTAATCGCTTATTGTGTATTTGATTAATATTAGTTGCTTGATCATCAATTGCTTGGTTTAGGGTTAATATTGAGATTGAGAAGAGATATATTTGTGTAAATACTAAATAACGAACACATTTTTTGATAAGAGGTCAAGATACTTTTATAGTTTATGTAATCATAATTGAAATAGTAAAGTTTAATGCTTTTGTGTGTGTATAAAGTGACACGGGGATATAGTTAATTTGATCATGTGAATAAATTTAGTTTTACACGAGAGATCACTAACAAGAATTAGATTAGAATAAATGTGGAATAACTCGAGTGAAAGAGAAATTCCTAACCACTAATCCCAAAAGCTTTCCAAATGTAATTTAACACTTGTTCGGTATCCATTATTTTAACTATACATTTTTTAATAAAATAATATTACACGAAAATTCAAAAATTTTCCTTTTTTTAATCACATATTCCCCATCAAATCACTATTCCAAAATACATTTTTTTTTTCTTGCAAAAAATGAGCTCAAATATGCTCTTAATTTAGCCTCTGTTTCGTGCTGATAGAAATCAATTTTTTAATAAATTTTGATAGAAATTGATAGAACGTGTGGTTGAAAAGTTGTGAGTCCTATAAAATGTGTGGTTAAAATTAAATGTTGACTTTGACTTAGATAATATTTATTTTATGGCTCAACCAAACATGGGCTTAGTATAATCCTAGTTAAAATTCTAATTCTTGATTTATTAATTGATTATTACATTAGTTTAGATTGAAGCTAGATTTAGGACAAATTGGTGGTAAATAGTTAGTGCACATGAGTACGATATTCAAATTTATAAGTCACTCTATTTTCTTGTTACAATTCGTAAATTTGCCGAATTAAGCGAACAATGATAATAAGGTAGCGGTACACATTGCTGCTTATCCCACTTTTTACGAGTAAACTAAGCTCATTGAAATTGATTGTCACTTAGTTTGTTAAAAAATTCAAAATAAAATTATGTGTACTTAGCTTGTTCATTCCCAACAACAACTGGTTGACATTTTCACCAAATCGGTTGGTACATATCTTTTTCATTGCTTGCTATCCGAGATGGGTGTTCAAGATGTTCACACGCCATCTAGAGGGGAGGATACAAAGAATATATGTCGATCTTGTCCTTAATATTAACCTAATAATAATTCTAATGTGGTCTTGATTCGTTTCCGTAGTATTAGAGGTTTTTACCTTCACGGGTTTGATATAGAGCATCTTCTTGATTTGATGTATTTGTTTCCATGTTTATAGATTCTGTAAAGGTTACTACAGTATTATCAATAAAAGTATACAGAAACTCTTCTTTCTCTATCTCTGTCAAATTGTCCTGTGAAACTAATGGTGCTCCAATTTTGAAATACTACGAACTTGCTCTTTTTTGTAAGTTGGAAAAAACTTAAAACAAGATGAAGAGATTGAGAGCACAAGTGCAATTTTCTCAAATTAAAAAGCGGGACCGAACATGGGAATAATAAAGTGGAAGGTATCGAGATCCAGCGGAATTGCAAGAGAAGAAAAAAGAAAAAATGGTCTTCCCAATATACGCAGTCCCATCAACTTAATTCCCAAGCAACATAACTAAACCCCAAATCTAACGATTCAACCCAAATCATAATAGTTCCCAAATTCATCGTGTAACTTTTTTCAGCGTGACGGTTTCCAGCCTTTATTATAAAAAACCCTAATCATAACAAAACCGAACGCCGTTTAGCAATTGAAATCACTCTCCTTCTCTCTTTTTCTCACACACACACACAAGGAGGTACAAAAATATCCTTGGTTTGATTCTTGGCTCTGTGGCTTTCGGCACTGTGTAAATACCTGCAGAAAGTTACAAATTTTTGTCCGTGTCACCAGTACCTGCATGTAAAAGAGAGAGAGAGAGAGAGAGGTGTATTGTTTGAAGTTGTGTCGTCTTTTTACTCTGTGGCTTTATTTTTCTTGTTGGTCCGCAAACCCTAAATGGTATATATATATCTGGAGATATAGCATGGATCTTCTATTTCAAGCACGTTTCTAGCTTTTGGATTTGGACGTCCTTTTGCATATGTTTGGCACTTGGTATTTTCAGATCTGATACATCTTCATTGTTATGCTATGTATATAGATTTTTACCATTTTGCGTAGTTAACTTATGTTTCAATTTGCTTGTACACGATATTCTGAGTCCAAATGAAAACTGACAGAAGAGAGTGAGCACTCAGAGGCAGATTGTATAAGTGTATACCATTTCTTTTGCGTGCTCACCACTCTTTCTGTCAGATTCTGGCGCCGGAATTATCATTCTCCGGCATATCTTCCCGTTCCCTAACACATCTCAGATATTCTTCATACATATAATGATATAATAGTATCATTATTTGAATGATCTCAATATTGGTTTCGTTCTAATATCTCACCACTTTGGCTGTGTTTTTTAGGCACTTGAATGTAATTATTTAAACATGTTTTGATTATAAAATTGTGAAAAATTTCTTGATATCGTGACTTTTGATTACTCTTTTTGACAAGTTTAACCCTAATCACTGATCTTGCTAGATTTGCGGATTTTTAGACCATGACCTAAACGGGACCTCATAGATATGTACATTTTATTATATATATTGCTAGGGTAAAGAGGATGGTCCTCACTGAAAATCATTCTTTTCATTTTGTTTCAGATTATTGTTTATGATCTAATTGTCATATTTCTTGATATTTAATTCCCACGCATGCAAAGTGAAAGTGCAATTAATATTGATTCTGGTTCAGGTTCTTTTTGTTGCCTCTCCACTCTCTTTGCATATGGCTTTATTTTTAAGTGTTGTACGTTTGCATCCATTATATTTCAACTGAATGTGCAGTTGTGTTCTTCTTTAAACTTGAATGTTGCCCTTAGTTGCTTCAGGTTTTGAACGTAGTTTCCAAGAGACTGCTTCTTTGTTATGAGGTGATTAATTTTTACAGTCGCTGAGTGATGTTCATGAGTAATTCTTGCAGTTTTTCTATTTTTAGCTTCCTCGAACTTTTGTACCTAGGCAGAATCGTCAAATCAATTGCTAAATTTTGTCGGGATTCACATAAGAGAGTAGAGAGAAAAAGAATAAAGAACAACCAAAAAACAAAAAAAAAATGATTTGAATTTGGATCATTTCAAATATCTAAATAGAATATGCAGATAACTAATATTTTTGTTTCTAATTCAAAGGAACAATCCATTAAACGGCCGGAGATCAAAGGTTAGGGGAGGGTTTTAGGTCTTCAGTATAATATGCTTAACAAGATTTCCCTGTTAAAACACAGTGAAGCCAAGTGACTGAAAAAAAAAAAACCTATAGTAATACTAAAGACTTGCTATATATAAGATGCAGGCAAAATTCATACAAGGAAAATTTGATTGATGAATTGAAGGCCATGTGTTTAGATCACTTTATTTTATTTTTCTTTTCGAGTGTGGAAGATATTAGCCGTCATATTGTACCACTAGCTCTAAGTTGGCAACAAGTGGAATGTTTGCATCCTTCCCACTCGAATCATGCTATCTATCACCAATGGTGATTATCACCCATCTAAATGACAATGAGAATCCCTGAAATTCTTTCAATGTTTTATGAACTCCTGGACGGTGTTTGGCACCCATTAATTTTTTTTAAATTCTTCTATTTCTTAATTATAACCAAACATTTTTCAAATAAAATAATATTACACACAAATCTAAAATTTTATTACTTTTCAACCACATATTCTTGATTCTTCTATCCATCACTATTCCAAAATTTATAATTTCCCAAAAATGGGTGCCAAAATTAGACGTGTCTCCTAAGTTAGCATTTTAATTTTTCATTTCAGTATAATAAATGCTTCACGTGTGTGGTTTGATTGAAGAAGAATACGTTTATCCTCTTTTAAATTTACCTTTAATAATTTAGTAAAATTTGGAATGTTACAATACACAAGTTAGTGATTTTAAAATCGAAGAAGATCTCGTTTTGTAATGGCACATGGCAAACGAAAAGGATTCAAGATAGATATGTGTCTCGTGGGATGCCTTTTATGGTTACTAAAGGGTACTTAAAATGAAGTTTTGGGATTTTACCTCCTTATGAAAGTGATGTAGAGATTTTAGGGTCCACAGATTTCAGTTGTCCCATATCTTTTTATCCATCCAAATCATCAAGGGAAAAGATTATTGAACATTTCATTTGATGAAAGATCGTTTAAATAATAGCTCTAGCAACAAGAAACATGTATATCGAACTAACTAACTTTTGTGTGAACCACCTCTAGCTACTAATTCGTTAACTTTGTATATGTGAGTAATTTTCTTATAACGCTTTTACTTCTTGTTAAACTCCCTCTTGCATTGCGTTTGGTAGACGTCTAAATCACTTAAAAGAACACTTATTTGTATGTTTCACTCATGCTGATCATCATCAATCACTTCTTTCCATGAGGTGTATCAATAGATGTCATTCTCCATTGTAAGTTTTAAGTTCAACTTCAACTTCAACTAGAAGTTTGAAAATCTTCTGTTTTCTGGTTCTTATACTCATCCCTCTTCCTAAGTTCAAGAACAGCTTCTAAAGATTAATTAGATGGGTAGTCTTAAGAGAAAATACACCTTTAAAATAAGTAACATATCTAGATTCTATAATTTTGTTATTTGAAATTCTTATAATATTAGAATTAACACCCTTTTAACTGTGGATCTCTTCAAATTTCTAATTTTGTCTGGAATTTTTAATGTCGTCCTTAACTATCATTCGGTTCAGTATACATATAAAAAAGATGGTTTGGCATACTTAGAGCTTGCTTGATACGGATTAAAATCAGATTTTGATCTAAGTCAAAATCAAAGTCAAACAATCAATATTAACCACATTTTTCATGGGTCCTACAACTTTTCAACCACATATTTCAAAAACTTCTATCAAAATCTAAAATCCAATTTTAATCCCCACCAAACACCCCCTTAATATTTATTGGTTTTTGAAGTGGATGGCCTTTGCTTACTGCTTGGCCAAGTGCTTATTAAAGGCATTTTTTTTTCTTTTTATATCAACGGCCATACTGTGACAAATTTTAGTTCATTAATCATGTCCAGTACAGCTTATGTTTGGAACATATTTATGATGTTTAATATAATTTCCTCCCCATTCGTGAAGATATCTGCGGGTTAGTCATCTTTTAGCTAAATGAGTTCGGCAATGGAAGCTGCAAGACCACTGATGGTGATATTTAACTTCTTTTTGGTGTTGAAAGTTGACATCATCACGTTATTTAGAAGACATTGTGAATGAAAAAGAGTGGTGCATTATTTTTTATTTGGTTAATGGTGAAGATAAGTTGTTGATGGATTTGTCAACAAGTGAAATAAGAATATCCAATTGGGATCAATGATGAGAATGCGGAGAAAAGCCAAGAAAGATGAGAAGTGGTCCTGTCATCATGTATGGTCATCTATCAATCCTGGTAATTGCCCATGCTCATGCTTTAATTCATACACCACTTTCTAACTGTTATAATTTTTCTTTCCAGTTTCCCCACATTTTTGGTTTCCCATCTTGTCCACCTAATTACTGCGCGTGCCAGTGTTGCATTACATGTGAATCCAAGGTCAATAGCAGAAGTGACTAGTCTAGCTGCATTATCTTTAATTTGCATAAATTTACTATAGCTTTCGATGAATTTGCTGCAGAAAACTAACAATGACAGCTTGTTTCAAAGCATGTTCAGTTTAAGCTGGAAAATGTTTATTATTAACGTTGTTATTTTTACCAACAATTACTACTTGATCGAAGCATTTTTACTGGATTCTCTCTGAAGTAAGTTGTGGTATGCATTACTTAAGAAAATGATTTAACCTTCATTATTATTATGACCCCGAATGCTTTGCAAATTGACTATATTATCTAACCCCACTTGTAGCAGTTAGTTAACTTAGAAGATTAAATATATGAGATGCCAATACTGCGTACTTAAAATATGTTCATCCACAATCGCAGTTTTTGGCTGACCAATATGCTCGTCATCATCTAACCATTGCGTTTGTTTTTCTTGTTTTTCTTGTTGCTGGTTATATGTATCGAACAAATTTCGAGATTGGACACAATGTCAGAGATCTCTTAGATGCACATATTCCTCCTTTGGACGATTGAGACAAGGGCGTAAGGGTCTTTAAGATACAATCAATAATTCACTTCATTTTCAGTTAGGCCTTGCTCAAACTTCTCTAGGAGTTAGTACTTCCTTGCTATCTCAACACATGTACTCTTTACCTGCTTTTGCATTCAAAACACTAGATTTTACTCCAACTCATTGCCAGTATATCAAAGGATTCACTAACTAGGATTTTGGTGTAGCACAACCAGACTTTATGAGTGAAAGATTATTGTGGCTCCCGAATTTCCACTGTTTTTTTTAATACACCTACTTTCTGGATACTTTTCAGCTTCACTTCCACTTTCATGGGCCAAAATAAATTACATACAATCGAATTCCATTATTAAATATCACATTGGCTTGATTCAGTGTCAAATTTCCTTCAATTACCTTTTCAAACGCTTACCAATTGTATTCTTACCACTCAAATCTCCCTCTCCCTTCCATATGCAACTCGCAAAGGCGTGTGTATGTCACACTCATCTCACACGATGATGTCCACTGAATTTATGACTTGCAGAGTGTCTTAAGTATACTTGAGTGCTTACTGGTAAGATCCGCATTCTCTCCACTTACGTCTTATACTTAGAAAATTTTGAAGTCAAATTTTATTTGTATATTCTTAATTTCCAGGGCATTCTGAGGATGAAAGGAACTGTTTCATTGAGCTGTATGAAATAGAAATATTTTAAGAATTTGCAAGAGAAAGACTACCTATATCAGTCAGATTCAGAATGCCGGCTCCTCTTGCTCCATATCCAACGGTTACAGCACCTTTCACGCCACCCGCCAATGGTAAAATTTCAATTCTATTTTCATTTTAACCTGCAGATGCCAGATGGTAAGAATGATGAACCTTTTTTGTCAAGAAATGGAGGGTGATTATTAACTGGCCAGTACTGTTGGAGCTGGATATATAAGACACAACTAAAAGATAACAAAATTCCATACCTTTATTCTTCTCTTCTCAGTAAATGAAATCAGGCTTAATTGAGAGAGAAACACCTGAAATCCTGACTTCACTGGTCCGAACGTAAATTGAGATACATCATAACTAAATATTGAACAAGACAGATAGATAGTCCTACATTTCCTCAGACATAAATTTTGTGATATTCTTTTATCATCAAGAACATTTTTTAATTAATTCTTTGAAACTGCATCAGAGCATAGTGCTCTGCTTTGTGGATTATATAGTAATTATGTCCTTATGCTGGTCATTAGGAGCACAGAGCCAGCTTGTGTGCTCAGGCTGTCAAAACCTTTTACTCTATCCAGTTGGAGCAACTTCTGTGTGCTGTGCTGTATGCAATGCAGTCACAGCTGCACCTCCTCCAGGTTTATATCCAGACTCGCCTCAAAATCAAGTGTTCAATTCAAATATGTTTTGATGACTATTATTAATTTAAATCCCTAATTCAATTGTTGTCATAATCATCTAATGGCACTTGAGCAGGCACTGAAATGGCTCAATTGGTTTGTGGAGGTTGCCACACATTACTAATATACATTCGTGGTGCAACAAGCGTGCAATGCTCTTGTTGCCACACGATCAATCTAGCTTTGGAAGGTACAAATATATCTAACTGTGTTTTCCCATCTTTTGAAATATCATAAATAACATGTGTGTCCATTGTGAAAGCAAATCAAGTAGCACATGTGAATTGTGGGAATTGCCGAATGCTGTTGATGTACCAGTATGGGGCACCTTCTGTAAAATGTGCAGTTTGCAGTTTTGTGTCATCGGTCGGGGTAAGGATGAAATTTACATCATATAATGTTTCTCAGTTTCACTGTAATGAAAGGTTTTTCTACTAATTCTTTATCATTGATCTGCTCACTCCATCGGCGTAAATTCTTCCAAAGTCGTGATTTTTATATAATTTTTGGCATACAACTGCTTCCTACTTTGTGCTTTTATCTTGTTTAATTAGTGTTTTTATGAATGCTACAGGCTTCAACGAACATCACTGAACAAAAGTTCAACAGCTAACTCTGAAAGAGAGTGTTCGATCAAAGAAAATCTACCATTTCAGTTCTCAACCTACGTTTATTCAGCAGTAGCATGCTTCATAACAAGTACATGTACAGAGTTATTTTCTCATCGAGTTATTTTAATATATGAAATAGCAAAAGTTTCCTGAAAGAATCTATGAGAAACACCACAAGGGAAATTTGAGAGTTGTTACAAACATAAAGACTGCGAGTTTTCTTAGTTATTGTTTTTCAACACGTGTGTCAAGATATAGGGTATTTGATCTAGGAACCGCGCTCAGCGTCTTGCACTCATAAACTACGAGATTAGTCATTGTTTTTCAACAGTGTCTTGCACTCATAAACTACCAGAATTGGACGATTAGTTGATATTTACCTTCAACCACTTTAAAGTTTGTTGGACTGCAACACGAAATGGTTGTTGAACATATATAGAGATGACATGAACAGGGGCAGATCCAAGAATTTATGTTGATAGGACTGAAATTTAAGAAAGACTGTGTAATATAATTTAAATATAATATAGAAGTCATTAAATGATATAATAGAAAAGCTCAGCCCTACAACTTGATCTCTTATCCTAGGAGATTGGGTTCATATTGAAGTTGTTCCCGACAAGGTTTTGAATCATGAAATTCATCCATAACAGAATTTACATCTATTTTCTGAACAAATCCTCATTCAATAAAGAGTATCATAATCAGCAAGAATATCATCTCTCATTTTGTTACGAGGTGCCATTTTCACATTTCTTTATTGAAAATGCTCGTTGCAATATTAGATTGATGAGACAGAAAGAATCCAACTATAAGTCAACAATTCAGTTAGATATAAACTATTATTAATAGCAATTAACAAATAGTAATTAAAAAAAAACTGATGTAGGATATCGTAGAATCAATCAAGATACCATCAAACAAGGGATTTTAAAAGAGCAAATGATGTTAATAATTAGCTACACACAGTTAACATATGCATCTTTCTTTAAAAAAAAAAAAATTAAGACACATACTCTTTCAATTGTAACTTTTGTTCGATAAATTATTCTTGACAATTTTCAATTATGTTGACCTCACTTTTTATAGAGGTGGCATGACCAATAGATTATAACTCCTCTCATGTCCACGTAGCTCCATTCTGCACACTTGGACAAACCATTAGAGCATACGATTGATCTCCGATGGTGGGAGAGGTGGCCACAAGCACTCCGATGGTCAAGTCAACCTATGTAAGAGTATTATTTGGGTGTAAGATATGCTAAAGACGTGAGCCACTTTAAGTAAAAAAAGGGTTCTTTCCAGGAAGTAATAGTAAAGAGAGAGCAAAGTTGTAAATTGAGAGCTTAAACTTGCATTACCTTGAAATGACACTAAGTGTGGGCTTTTATAGTAGAAAATGATGAGTAAGTCTTTGGATGAAGAGATATGTGGTCTCATCCTAAAAGGTGGGGCCTCTTGTTATATTCATCAATCAATTTTTCCCATGTCATGCTATATTTAATGTTGTCACGATTTGACAGTCCTAAGTCCGACGTGTAATATTTGACTTGATTTGACTTATTTGATTGAATAAAGAGGCTTAATCAATGAGTTGTCACATCATCCACTTGATATAAGATCTTGTATGAATATCTTCTCCAAAATGCCTCTACCTAGCTTTCCTCATCTATGAGAGTTCAACTCCCCACAGGGGTTAGGCCAAATTGCCACATGAGCAGAATGACTTGGAGTTTGGGCCTAGGTTTACCGGTTGTGTAGCCACCACTTGGCCATTCTTAGAGTTTTGTTGAAAGAGGCGTAACAATAGTCCCCCAAATCCATGTATGAATATTTATATAATGCGTTGGCTTATAATGAGCAAATTTTTGAAGCTGTTTGCAAACCTGATATAAGGCAATGCCCTTGCATTTAGGCAAACCTTTGGGGTGAAGATGAAGCATGTAATAAGGCTGAATTGAACTTGGCCGAGGCCCTTTATATAAGGAAGAGGCCATGCGAGAAAAGGCAGCCTCGGATAAGGCTGATTTGAACTTGGGCGAGGCCCTTTACATAAGGGCAAGCCCATACTGGAAAAGGCAGCCATTGATAAGGCTGAATTGANAAATTTTTGAAGCTGTTTGCAAACCTGATATAAGGCAATGCCCTTGCATTTAGGCAAACCTTTGGGGTGAAGATGAAGCATGTAATAAGGCTGAATTGAACTTGGACGAGGCCCTTTGCATTATGGAGAGCCCATTCGGTAAGAGGCAGTCGTTGATAAAGCTAAATTGAACTTGGCCGAGACCCTTTGCATAAGGGAAAGCCCCTACACAAAGAGGCCGTTGTTGATAAGGTTGAATTGAACTTAGCTGAGGCCTTTTGTATAAGGGAGAGGCCCATAGGGAAGACGCAAATTTTGATAATGTTGAATTGAACTTCGGCGAGGCTCTTTACATGAGGGAGAGCCCCTTTAGGAAGAGGCAGCCGTTGATAAAGCTGAATTGAACTGAACCGAGGCCCTTTTACAAGGGAGAGTTCTTCATGGTGTTTGATTCATCCATGGAAATGGGTTAAATCCTCTAAGGCAAGTTGTGGCTTTATGTAGGATGCATCACACTTGTCCTTGATGAGGCTATTTTACCTCCTTATAAGGGAATAGCTCTTCCATGTAAGGACTTTCTCCATGGTGTTTGATCCATCCATGAAAGAGGTTAATCCTCTAAGGCAACAAGTTGTGGCTCTCTGTTGGATGCTTTACACTTGTCCTTGATGAGGTTATCTTTGAAAGGGGATAACTCTTTTTTGTAAGGGCTTCCACCTTGGTGTTTGATCCTTCCATAGAAGGGATTAATTCTCTAAATCAACAAGTTGTGGCTCTATGTGGGATACATAACACTTGTCCTCGATGAGGCTATTTTACCTCATTGTAGGGGAACAACTCTTCATTGCAAGAGCTTCTTCCATGGTGTTTGATCCATCCATGGAAGATGTTTTATATAGTTAAAGCGCTGATGCATAGTCAAGATGAAGCATTGCATCGTAGATGCACTGATACATAGGCAAGATGAGACATTAAATAGTGGAGGTACTAATGCATATGTGGGATGAGACGTTGCATAGTGGAGGTACTAATGCATAGGTTGGATGAGGCCTTGCATTATGGAGTCTCATGTTTCAAGAATAGGGCCTATTAATTCATCAAGTATGATTCCATTTTTAGGGGTCATTCCTTCTTCAGGAACTTTCCTTCTTCAGGAATTATTATTTATAACTTCTTCTTCAGAGACCTCCGTTTTTCAGGGGCGTTGGAGGGGTTCATGCATAAGCGAGATGAGGCCTCCGCACATAGAAAAATTATAATTTTAAAATTGATCTTATGCTTTAAGGACGAACCCTCGTAATTTTCAAATGTGCCCCTTCTTTAAGGTCTTCCCTTCTTCAAGGGTTATTCCCTTTATAGCCTCTTTAGAGGCTTCCCTTTTTTAGGATTCTATTATTCATGACATCTTCAAAAGCCACCCCTTTTTAGGGGTCTTCATTTTATGGGGGATGCGTTGATGCATAGACGAAGCTGAAAATTGCCTTCAAGTCCTACAATAATTTCATGATCTGGTCACTTAACTTTTCATTTTCTATATTTTGGTCCCCATATTTACTTAATTAATTTCATGATCAGGTCCCTTAACTTTTCATCTTATACATTTTGGTCCCCATATTTTGACTTTTACTTCGATCGTATCCTTGAAAAATTGCAACCAAAGTCCTTCAACTTTTGACACTTCTACTCTTTAGTCCTCAAGTTCATTTTTGTTCACTTTTAGTTATTTTCTCTTCTTTTGCATTATTCTCCTTCAATTTGGGGATTTTTATTTATCACATGTGGGAGGCATTTATGCATAGGCCAGGAAGAGACGTTGCAAGGCAGAAGCGTTGTTGAATAAGCCAATATGAGGCCTCTACACTTGAAAAAATCATAGTTGTAGAGTTGGAGTATTTCTACAATGATGAAGCTTCTGAAAATAGATGAAGCATTTGTGTAGATGCGAAGTCCCATATTTCAGGGATATGCCTCTTAATTCTTCAAGCTTGTCCCCTTCTTAAAGGATTCTCCTCTATAGTTTCTTCTTTAGACGCCTCCAATTTTTCAGGGATTATTTGATTAATTTTTAGGATTTTTTTTCGCATATGGCCTTCTTTTTCATAGGCCTCCTCATTTACAGTAGTTATGCATATTCCATTATATTTGTAAGAGTTATTGCATAAGGGTGAATTTAGTCGAGGGGACCTCTCTTGATCTTAGGTGTCAATCTTTATCACTAGTACTTATTATGGGTGGATGCCTCTTTTATTTGAGCGGATTTTGTCCAAAAAATTTTCATCTTTCAAAGAGTGAACACTCAAGATGTTGAGTTGAATTTCAAATATTCTGTGTTTAAGGCTTCCACTTGCTCTTTATTCAAGAACAAAACATTTTTAAGGGTGATGCCTATTCATTGCTTGAATTCATGGTGAAGAGGTACATCTTTTCTTTAAAGAGGCTGTTCTAAGTGGATCTTAAACTTAAAATACTCATTTTTCGAGGAGTATCACATGTCAATGTAGTACGTTGAGCTTAGATTTTTTTTCCTTCAGGGGCTACCACTTGTTCTTTCTCTAAGAACAAAGTCCTTTTCAAGGGAGAGGCCTAGGCACTCTTTGCATGTTTTTTACATGGGATGTTTGCGATTATAGTGTGGTTTCCAACGGACGATGCCAATCTATTGACCTGAATTTTTGTAGAGGTGGCGTGGCCAACAGATTCTTACTCCTCTCGCATCTATGTAGTTCCTTCCTACGCACTTGGACAACCCATTAGAGCTTACGGTTGATCTCCAGTGGTGGGGGAGGTGGCCGCAGACACTTCGATGGTCAAGTCAACTTATGTAAGAGTATATATTTGGATGTGAAACGTGCTAAAGACGTGAGCCACTTTATGTAAAACGGGGTTCGGACCCGAGAATAACATTGAGAGTAAAGAGAGAGCAAAGTTGTAAGTTGAGAGCTTAAATTTGCATTACCTTTAAATGACACTAAGTATGAACTTTTATAATAGAGAAGGATGAGTAAGAGTCGTTGGATAAAGAGACACGTGGCCTCATCCTAGCGGTTGGGGTCTCTTGTCTTAAACATAAATCAATCATTCATAGACATTGCTGCATTTTATGTTGTGACGATTTGACAGTCATAGGCCTGGCATATAAGACTAGACTTTACTTGTTTGATTGAGTATGACCACCTATTTAGTGAGTTATTACATCATCTACTTGATACAAGATCTTGTATAAAGATCTTCTCTAAAACGCCTCTACCTATTTCACCTCATACATGATGGCTCAACTCTTCATGAGGGTTTGGCCAAATTAGGCTTTGGCTAAATTGTCACATGCGTAGAATGACTTGGAGTGTGGGCTTAGGTTCACTTCCTGTGTAGCTTCCACTTGGCCTTACTTAGAGCTTCGTTAGAAGAGGCGTAACAGCATATATGTGCAATAAAATATCTCAAAAAAAAAAGTAAAAAGTAAATGTCCTTTATCACACCCCCTTCAAACTCAATTCGTTTTATTAGAAAAATTATTGCCTTGATTTTTTTGCTATTTCTTTTTGGAAAAGCTGGGCATGGCTTGGTGCCAATACCATTTATACTATATATTTGTTCTTAATCCGTTTCACACTGTTGGGCTTTTTCTAGTTTTGATTGTGGATAATTAATTTTGTTATCTGATTATTATTTTGTCTAGATACCGAGTTAGTATTTTGTTAATTTATTGAGCTAATTTAGTATTCTGCAATAAATTGTTATGTTATGATTTTTCAAGATGGTTTTTTGGTTTTCTATTCATATTTTTTTTTTTGTATTTCCATGCTTTAAAAAGTGTTTATTGGTTTTGAAATTAAAATTGTGAATTTCTATTCTCTTTTAGAGTTGATGGAGCACGAGTCATATCAAGATCAATCACAAGCACTGTTTTCATTTACATATGAGGATCATACACTTGCAAATTCTCTCATATTACATCAGATGCAGACGAATGCTAGGTACCTAACATAAAATATACTCTTAGAAAATCTGGAGTTGGCTTCCATATATTCTTTTAGAATGAGGACTACGAGATATTTGAGAACTTTGTGTATGGTCTCGACAAAAGTGGGGGAAGGAAGTGCTCTCGTGTTGTAGCTAGAATTGTTGTCTAACGTTTAATTGTATTTATGGAGGCGGCATGACCTCTGGTCATTCTGTAGTTGTACTTGGAAACGAAACAAAATAAGAAATAAGTGTATTGTGCAAACTATCTCATTTCACCCAAAGTCGTTCTTTTTGTATTTGAACCTATTGAGTTGATGTTTTGTTATTTAAATTTGTTATTAGTTTATGCATTACTGAAATGAAAGTTGGACGAGGAATATGTTTTAGATATTTTTCTATAAGCCCATGTTTGGTACACATTAAAATTTTTATTCACATTCTTCTACTCATTTTCAACCACACATTTTTCAATAAAATAATATTTTTCATCACATCAATAACTTTTCCTTCTTTTTCAACCACACATTTTCCATCAATATATTATTACAGAATACATTTTTCCAAAATAATGTGGATCAAAAACACCTTTAAAATACATTTTTCTTCAATAATATCTATCAAACGCCCCGCTTAATTTGACTTATATAATCAATAATATTTAGTTTAATTAATATTTAAATTAAACTAAAAATTAAAAAAAAAAATTATAAATGAGGATTTGGAGTTCCCGTCCCATCTGTGACCCCATATAAGCGAGGATGAGATGGGAACAAGGAACATGATCCCTTCCTACTTGAATTTTGAAAAGATAAATGCTATTAATATTCTAAGAAAAAACACCTTTATTAACAATAAAATTTACAAATTTATCATTTCAGGGAGGTGTTAGCGACATTTCATCAAAGAATTGGAATTTGAATAAACAAGATAAAGATGGAATAAACCCATTATATTTTGCTCAAAAATACAAGTTTTTTTTGTACTGACTGGCCTTTGTATATTATTTTCAAGAGAGAGTAATGGCTTTCCAAACCTCTTTTCAAATTCAACATGAAATATCTGTTTATAGTAAATTTCAAAATATGGGCTTTCCATTTGATCGCAAATTTCATGTTTTATAAAACGGATTAGATGTATAGCTTCTAATGATACTATGGTTAAGTCTAATATGTCGAGTGATCACTTAGATGGGGTTATAAACCCGTTATATTTTGCTCAAAAATACAAGTTTTACACTTTAGTTATATGGGGTTATATCCTATATAATGTGGTAATTTAAGTATATGGCCAAGAAGTATCTAAATCCTAATTAAGGTTGGAGTCATTAATGGGACGTCTCAATAAATTTCTATATAAGAGGCTAGGTACCTTGTCCTCTCCCACTACAACAAAAACAGTCTTTTGTAACGTTAAAAAAATATTGTCAAAAACCTTTTGCAACGTTTTTGAGTATGTTGCAAATCTCGATGTTGTCTAGAGTGGAATGATACGACAACATTTTTTTTTAAGTGTTGCCATAACTTTTTTGCAACCTTTTTTGAGCGTTTCCGTAACTTTTTTGCAACCTTTTTTGAGCGTTTCCGTAACTTTTTTGCAACCTTTTTTGAGCGTTGCTAATAACTTTTCCGCAACATTTTTTGATCGTTGCCATATATCATTTTACAATTTTTTTTTTATTTTACATTTTCTTATTTGCACAGTAATTTGCACAAATCAACCACAAAATAAGATAGAAGATGACAATATCAAACAACTCCAATAATAATTATTAATGGTACTTCAAAATGTAACAATATTCATACAAAATTCAGATCTAAAACTCTGAAGCGTCTAAAAATTCAATACATTTCCGAAAAAAAGAAAAGAAAAGGAAAGAAGTACCATAAACCCTAAGTAGTGAGTAAGACTGGACTACAGACATTCTTAATTTTCTTCTCAGCGATTTTCGACACAAGCTTAGCAGAATCTCTTAACATTCATACATTCAAATTGCATCATCTAATTGTTTCTTGGATTCAATGACAATTTCTTTTACAGTTTCTTCTAGCTTGTTTAGTCTCTCTTTTACCTTCCTAAGCACTGGATCAGTTGCTCTTTCATTGGCTTTCTTTAATTCAATCTCTTTTGCTTGTACTTCAAATTCAACTTGTTTCTTTAACTCGAGTTCCTGACAACATAATTTATAAGGGAACCTTAACAAAGCCAACATACGAAACAAATTACATGGCTTGTAGCTCTATTGAAATGAAGCTTCTAAAGTTAGATCATAAGTTTTTTTGCTTTACAAGATTTTTCAACAAATGATATTCTTGTAAGAAACACACAACATAGGCATAAACACAGCCTTTTTGGATTGATGCAACCAATCAAAAGCTCGTGTAAAACTTAACTCAATGAAGGCTCAATGAAAGACTAACGGGCAGTATACATTCACATTTCTAGTTCCTTGAAATATATGTAAGCTCTAGTAAATCTTCC
>CAIGRK010212746.1:0-17769 GCA_903798315.1 Fraxinus greggii
GATATGTGCATTTGTATGAATTTGAGAGCAATCTAATTACTTGGTATAATGTGTTCGCATGCATAGTGAGTTGAGATGCATTAGCAATAAGTGTGATGTGTGTATTTTTGATAATGTGAAGTATAGATGCTGTGCATTGGTAATATGCATGGGAGATGGGAGAATGACATTTGGATTACGAGTGGAGATGTGATTAAATGTCTAGAATCCTCTATCTGTAAAATACCTTGTACAGGTGAAGTGTGAGAGTGACGCTTTTATCACTTTCGTTAGGTGGAGACCCATTATCTACTTAGATTGAGAGAAATAAAGTAGTTAAAGAAGATTACCCCGTGGACTTAGGATCTATAGTGGATTACCAGTTAGACATGTACCGGTGATCATACTAGTGAGCATGGTGGGCTATAAGAGGAGAAGTGTTCTTGAGGTGTGAGCAACATGAAATGGGATGTGATAAGTGTGGTGAGACCTTTTTCGTGGGGACATTTATGCATCCGTTGCATATGTGTTTGACCATTTTGATCGATTAACTTAGTGTTAATCTGAGGTTCTTTGTGAACACATTTGAAAAGATTTGTGTGATCCTATGTTATATCTTCATCGCATGTTTATGTGCTCTTAATTGATTACTATGATTACTTGCTTCTCCTTGTGTGTTTCTTGACTTTACCCCTAAGTACATGGAGTATGTATGGTATGTATTTTGAGTTCGAAACATGAGATAAGGTCTATGATTCCAATTTAATTTGGTTGCCTTGATTATGTGAGTATAAACTTTGTGATTTGGCTGCTTGCACGTTGATTAGCTATCAATGTGGAGATTTGTTGGATTTTGATATCCAATAAATCTCGAGTGATGATTTAAAACAGATTTCGGATAATTTAACGATACTATAGTGCTGGCTCGACCTAGAAACAACCAATACACTTTGGGAGGGTCCAGGTTATTGAGTTGGATTTTGTTGGTTAGGTGGTGATATGATAGCCCATTTATGTAGATGGTATATGGCCCATTTATGGAGGCCCAATTACTTAAGTAAAATAGCCCAAGTTTTGTACCTAACCTAATTAAAATATATCTATTACCTCCCTATTGTGTGTGTGCATACAATGGAGAGATGAGTGAGCAGGGCAACCGGTTTTGGGGTGATTTCTTGAGAGATTCAACCATTGTTGCTTCATCCTTTCTTCTATATTGTAATTGTAGAAAACGTCCAAGTATGGAAGAATATCATAGATGGAAATTATGATTAATTAGGAAACTTGTATTTTAGGATAATTGACAGTTTATTTGTTTTCCTTATTAGGCAGAATATTAGGCAGAATATTTTTCCTTTTTTCCTTCCAACCTTGTATTATAAATAGATTGTATTATTGTTGAAATTATTATTAATAAATCAGTATTCATTCCAAGCGTGTCTTCATAGTATCAGAGCTAGGTTTCCTAACCTAGAAGACTAATGGTAGAATTCCCACCCACCAACCAGGAATCCACAACGTCTGAAACTTCTCAATTCGAAGCAGATGCTAATTCCTCATTCATCTCAAATGGAATCGAAAACTCCTCCTTCCAACTCACAGTGGAAAAACTGAATGGAAAGAACTTTTGAGAATGGACACAATATATTAAATTAGTGATTGATGGGAAAGGGAAATTAGGATATCTGACCGAGGATACGAAGAAGCCAACCGATGCAAAACTCCCGTCAAGATGGAATTCTGAAAATTCCATGGTAACGGCATGGCTAGTGAATTCCATGAAACCGTCCATTGGAAAAACATATCTCTTCGTCCCCACTGCAAAATATGTCTGGGAGGCTGTGAAAGAAACATACTCCGATTTTGAAGATTCTTCTCATATCTTCGAGATAAAGACTCGGTTATGGCAAATGAAGCAAGGCACCAGGGATGTTACCGAATACTACATGGAGATGGTCTCCCTGTGGCATGATTTAGACCTTAGCAGAGACGAAGATTGGAAATGCCTGGAAGATATAGCTCTGTATAAGAAGAAGCAGGAGAATGAGAGAGTATATAAGTTCCTTGCGGGTCTGAATCGGGAACTCGACGATGTCAGAGGTCGGATATTGGGTCGGCGATCACTGCCCTCCACCCGCGAAGTGTTTTCCAAGGTTCGATGTGAATAAGCGTGCATGCAGGTGATGATGAAGGAGATCACCGGAGATGGGTCTTATGCCTTAGCTGCAAGTGGGTCTTCGAATTTGAGACATAATGGGCCAAGACACGTGACTGGATTTGGAAATATAAATGGGCTTGTTGGATCTAGATATTTTAAAATACATGGGCCTGCTGGGCCTAGGTCAAATTATAATTCTTCTAGTGGATTTGGGCCGGCTGGGTTGGAGGAGAAAATTTGGGCCCCATCATTAAAAGGCAGTATTGATGAATCCAACACGCAGGGACGACCCTGGTGTGAACACTTTCATAGGTTGGGACATAAAGAAGACACATGTTGGGAAATTCAAGGAAAACCCACGGATTGAAAATCAAGAAAAAATATTAGGAGCCGAGGATATCAAGCTGAAACAACACGTAACCAAAGTTCTAGTGGCGCCTTCAATTCGGAACAACTGGAGCAGCTTTACCAAATGTTCTCAAACCTTCAAAAATCTGGTCAAAAGTCCCCTAAAGGTCTTTCTAGTTCTCTTGCTCACAAAGGTAACTTTCTTAGAGCTTTACGCACCCCACGACCTAAAACCACCCGGATTATTGATTCCGGTGCGTTCGATCACATGACTGACTCATATCGCCTATTCTCTTCATACACTACCTGTGCGGGAAACATTAAAGTAAAAATTGCAGATGGATCACTCTCATCTGTTGCAGGAAAATGGAGTACTCTAATCTCTGAGTCCATAACACTGCAATCTGTACTTCACGTTCCAAATTTGTCTTGTAATTTGCTATCTATCAGTCAATTGACCAAAAGTTCTAATTGTCATGCTAACTTCTTTCCATCTTATTATATATTTCAGGACCTTTCATCGGAGAAGACGATTGGCAATACTAAGGAGTTTAAGGGACTATACTATTTTGAGGAAACTGATATAAATCTGTTCACCTTTTAGGCTGTAATTCTACATGTGTCTCTAAGGATAATGAACTTTTGTTATGGCACAATAGATTAGGTCACCCTACCTTGAAATACTTGAAACATGTATTACCTTCCATTTTCATTAATAAAACTTCTGTTGAGATTCAACGTGAAAGTTGTGAATTTGCAAAACATAAGTGTACATCCTTTCCATCCTCTACTTACAAACCATCTAAACCTTTTGCATGATTCACAGTGATTTATGGGGTCCTTCCAGCTACCCTAACCGTATCCAAACGAAATGGTTTGTCACGTTTATAGACGATCACACTCAGGTATGTTGGGTTTAGCTCCTAAAAGAAAAAAATGGATGTCCGCTCCATCTTCATAAATTCACTCTATGATTCAAACCCAATTTCAAACACCACTCCAAATTCTGCGCACTGACAATGGCACAGAATACTTAACACTACATTACAAGACTATCTAAAAAAACATGGGATAGTCCACCAAAGCTCATGTGTTCACTCTCACCAACAAAATGAGATTGCTGAGTGAAAAAATAGACACCTACTGGAAGTTTCACGTGCTCTCATGTTCACCACAAATATGCCAAAAACTTTTTGGGGGATGCCATCCTAATTTCTGCATATCTCCTCAATAGAACGCCTAGTAGAACACTCTCATTTGACTCACCGATACAAAGACTCCTAAACCACTTCCCAGCTTCCCACCTCACTTCCAATCTACCTCTCAAGGTATTTGGAAGTACTGCTTTTGTAAATATTCACTCCCATCTTCGAAATAAACTTGAACCATGTGCAATCAAATTTGCGTTCCTTGGATACTCACCTACACAAAAAGGCTACAGGTGCTATGACCTGTCCAACAAAAAAAATCTACGTCAGCCTCGACATAACCTTCTTCAAGAACACACCTTACTACAGCAAACCTCATCTTCAGGGAAGTATCTAACTGAAGATTATCGGCTCTCAAATCTGGAATTCTTAAGTGTTAACCTTTCCCCATCTGAACTAGTACATATAGAACCTGTCAATCTACCTTCTAATGTGCCATATACAGGAGGAAACTTGAATTCAGGGGGAGATGTCAAAAAACATAGTGACAGAGGTATTGGTTTACTCAAGGAAGCCAAAATCAAAGTATAAGGAAACCCTTACATCTGAGGCCCCAAGAGAGTCGGAACTGGTGATAGGACCTTAGGAGAATCCATCCAATGAATCTATGGATTTGAATCTACTCTCCATCCTATCTCAAAATTCATATCCTATAATGCTCTATCTACAAAGTTTCGTACTTTTACTGCTAACCTTGATAAAACAGAAATCCTACTGAATATTCAGGAGGCCTTGAAATCACCCAAATGGAGAGAAGCAGTAATTGAGGAAATGAATGCTTTGGAGAAAAATGAAACTTGGGAAGTGGTAGACCTACGGAAAGGAAAGAAACATGTAGGCTGCAAATGGGTCTTTAACATTAAGTACAAAGCAGATGAGAAAGTAGAACGCTATAAAGCACGTCTAGTTGCCAAACGATACACTCAAACCTATGGCGTCGACTACACTAAAACGTTCACACCAGTGGCAAAACTCAATACAGTTCAAGTTCTCTTGTCGTTAGCAGTAAATTTAGATTGACCACTTCAACAACTAGACATCAATAATGCTTTTCTTAATGGGGATCTAGAAGAAGAAGTTTATATGACAGCACCACCAGGCTTCAACAACAAGAATAAGAAAAATCAAATGTGTAAACTAGAGAAATCTCTATATGGGCTCAAACAGTCACCTAGAGCATTGTTTGATAGATTTGCAAAGGTATTAAAAAGTCAAGAATACCAGCAAAGGCAGTCAGATCACACAATGTTCTTCCAACAATCCAGAGATGGGACAAAGACTATACTAATTGTATACATGGATGATATAATCTTAACAGAGGATAATATAACTAAAATGGAAAGACTAAAGAGGTGTTTAGCCACTGAATTTGAGGTAAAAGACATAGGACAAATGCGACACCTTTTAGGGATGGAGATTGCAAGATCAAAGAAGGGTGTTAGTGTTTCCTAAAGGAAATACATTCTCGATCTTTTAATCGAAACCGGCATGCTGGGATGCAAACCAAGCGACATACCTATTAAGGTAGGAAAATTGTCAAAGGACACAAAGAACTCAGTAGAAATAGACAGATATCAAAGACTGGTTGAGAAATTAATCTCTCTCTCGCAAACTAGACCTGACATAGTTTTTGCAGTAAGCGTGGTAGGCTAGCATATGCATTCTCCCAAAGATGCTCACTTGGAGGCAGCATATAAAATTCTCAGATATCTAAAAGGCACCGCTGGGAAAGGACTGTTATTCGAGAAAAATAAACGAAAAGGAGTAGAAATAATCACTGATGCAGACTAGGCTGGATCAATAGAAGATAGAAGGTCGACTTCAAGCTACTGTACTTTTGTATGGGGAAATTTGGTAAATTGGAGAAGCAAAAAATAGAATGTAGCGGCACGAAGCAGTGCAGAAGCTAAATTTTACACAGGGAATATCTAAAGATTTGTGTATAAAGAAACTGTTGGAAGAACTGAAATTTGGAATGAAATTTCCAATCAAACTATATTGTGACAACAAAGCAGCGATCAACATTTCTCTCAATCCAGTGCAGCATGACAGAACCAAACATGTAGAAGTTGACAGACACTTTATCAAGGAAAATGTGGATGAAGGAATTATTTGCATGACATATATTCCAACAAAAGAGCAAACGGCAGATATCTTCACCAAAGGGTTATCCAGACAAATGTTTGAAGACTTTAACCACAAGTTGAACCTGGTCAACATCTATGGTCAACTTGAGGGGGAGTGTAGAAAACGTCCAAGTATGGAAGAATATCATAGATAGAAATTATGATTAATTAGGAAACTTGTATTTTAGGATAATTGGCAGTTTATTTGTTTTCCTTATTCGGCAGAATATTTTTCCTTTTTTCCTTCTAACCTTGTATTATAATCGATTGTGTTATTGTTGAAATTATCATTAATAAACCAATATTCATTCAAAGCGTGTCTTTAGTAGTCACCACCACATTTAGCATCCTTCGTAATGTAAAGGGAAATTGGAGTGGGTGAAATAAGCATCTAAAGAGTGCAAGTTGTGGGTCGAACAAACATCGGGTGGTGTTTGTTTGATGGTTTTTCTGAACCCGGATTCAAGATCTCTCAAAGCTTCCATGGCTCCAAGAAGGTGATTTTTTAGGCTTAGTTTACCAATCTCGATCTAATAAAAAACCTCCAATCGACAGCTCAACCTACCACTATCTATTCACTTCGGTTGCTCTAGTTTGTACGCATAAAGGACACAAGAAGGAAGAGTGTTATTGCAACTACAAAGGCAAGAAAGAAAAATGAGAAAATGGCGCAGTGGTAAAGCAGGAGGGTTCTCTATGGAGTATCGAATGTTCGAATCCCCAGACAGCTATAAGGCAACATTTATGTTGGACGAAAGAGGTCTACGTGGAGGAGAACCGCCGAATGTCCGACCCAAGTGTATATAAGCTGTGACTGCATTAGGATTAACCCGGGTGGCGAACCAGGGAGAAAGGCCGCCACTCCTCAAGATTAGTCAGGCTAAGATTGGACACCCGAGTCATAAAAAAAAAAGGAAAATGGAGAAAAACCGGTTGGAGCACATTAAAAAGCAGAGAGCAGCCGTATGTCACCTAAGGCAAGGAGGACAATAACATGCCCATAGTGAAGGAGAAATGATGCAGCATATATAGGCTTAGGTTAATTACACAAGTGGATCAAGAACAATACCAACAGATGGGCCGAATAGGGTAATTAATTGTCCAACTTTATAAGCATCCAAGAAGTGAACGAGATCGGCATGAGCATTCTAATAAAATTAGATTGCTTCCAATGATCCCAAATGGTTTTTATTAGTAGTATATTATTCGAAGTTTATTATTTACTTACAGCTAATTTGGTCAATTAGGTAGTTTAATAGCTAATTTCCATATATAATCTGGATCCTTAATTGTTTGTAACACTATATAAAGAAGGTGAATACACACGTAACATCATTCAGCAAAATTGAATTTGTCATGGTATCAGAGACCTAACCTTTTTCTCTCGGGCGATTGCGGCGTGACTGTTTCTGTTTTTTTTTTTGGAATCAATTAATTCTTGATTCATCATAGGAAGGATCGTGGTGGTCGCTTCCTGAGAGTTCGTCGGTAGATTGACGATTCCTAGTCGTCGTCACCTCGTTTTCTCTCGGTTGGCATCTTTTTTTAGGGTTGAGTTCCGGCGGTTCACTTCCCAGATTTTTGCAGCTTCTACGTGTTCTTCATTTCCGTGCCTTCTCATATTCCATGTGTACTTCGATTTTTCCGGCAAGCTTCGTTGTGGGTTTTGGTCGTAGGAGACCTTCGTCACCGTTGTTCCTCGTCTTCGCAGCGTGCGTGAGTGATTTGGGCCATTGTGTTGGGCTTTTTCGGTTTATTGAATTTTGGTAGGCTTGGACCAGGGCTGCTTCTTTCAGTGGTTATTTAATTGAGTTGTAATTAATTTATTGGTTGTATTATCGGTTTACCGAGAAGAACTACTCTTCATGTGCATTTCATTTTAAGTTATTAGTTGAGGGCAAATGTGATCTATGGGGATATATTGACGGGAGTATTCCACCTGCGGATCCAGAAACGGAAAGGGAAAAGTACCTTGCTTGGAAAACAAAGGATTATCGGCTTATGGCTTGGATCATTGGATCTGTTGAAACTCAAATTGTTCTCAATCAGTTATCATGTGCTATGTAGGAGTATTTGAAGAAAATTTACACTCAAAGCAACAATGCTTAGCGGCTTCAGTTGGGGTTTGACTTAGCGAATTTCGCTCAGGACTCTCGATCTATTGAAGAATGTTATTATGTTTTTTCTAACATTTAGACTGAATACACATATATTATTTATGCTTCGATCTCCCCTGACAGTTTGGAAGCTGTTCAAGCTGTGCTTGAAGTCACCAAGAGAGATCAATTTCTCATGAAACTGCAAAGTGATTTTGTACCCGTTGGTTCCAGTTTTATGAATCACGAATCACTTCCAACTTTGGATGGCTGTTTGGATGAGTTACTATGGGAGGAGCAATGACTTAACATTCATACCTCGTTGGAGCAACATCATAATCAAGTAGCAACAATTCATGTTGCATATGCTACTCACGGTAAAGTCAAACCTCAAGCTATGTCTGATGTTCAGTGATACGACTGTAAAGGGTTTGGTCATATGACTCTTCAGCGTCCAAGAAAAATGTGTAATTATTGCAAGAAGTCTGGCCATGTCATCAAGGAGTGTCCTATACGTCCTCCACGTAAGACTGGACCAGGTTACGTTGTTGCGGCCACATTAGCATCAAGTTCTGGTTCGCCACCTGATCCTACTCATGTTCCTGCCTCTCCCAGTTCTACCCAACACACCATCACTCCTGAAATGATCCCACAAATGGTTACGTCTGCATTAGGTGTCTCAGGTAAAACATCAATTACTCCTTCTTGGTTACTGGACTCAGGTGCTTCTAATCATATGACCCATGATACACAATTACTTAGTAATCTTAACCATATATTGGACCTCTCCATATACATATTGCCGATGGTAAATCTCTTCTTATTTCGGCCGTAGGTGATGCCCCACCAGATTTACCTAATGTTTTACTCTCTCTTAGTTTATCGACTAATCTTATATCTGTTGGTCAACTTGTTGATAACAAATGTAACATCTTTTTTTCTTCTTCTGGTTGTCTTATGCAGGATCAGGTATCTAGGTGGACGATCATGAGAGGGCCTAAGAAGGGACGTCTCTTTCCCATTTCACCGAAGCTTATTTCATATTTTCCTATTGTTTGTAATTCTGCTACTTTCGATATTTCTTATTGGCATAAGTTATTGTGACACCCAAACTCTAGTGTATTACACCATTTGTTAAAATCTGGTTTACTTGGCAATAAAAATTCTTATCTATCTCACTTGATTGTGCCTCATGTAAACTTGCTAAGAGCAAAGTTTTACCGTTCCCTTCTTATGATTCGAGGCTTCTCGAATTTTTGATATTGTTCATAGTGATGTATGAGATTTATCACCTGTAATATCTCATGTCCATTATAAATATTTTGTTACGTTTATTGATGACTATAGCCGCTTCACATGGATTTACTTTTTTCGTGCAAATAGAGAGGTTTTTTCTGTTTTTCAGNATTTCTTATTGGCATAAGTTATTGTGACACCCAAACTCTAGTGTATTACACCATTTGTTAAAATCTGGTTTACTTGGCAATAAAAATTCTTATCTATCTCACTTGATTGTGCCTCATGTAAACTTGCTAAGAGCAAAGTTTTACCGTTCCCTTCTTATGATTCGAGGCTTCTCGAATTTTTGATATTGTTCATAGTGATGTATGAGATTTATCACCTGTAATATCTCATGTCCATTATAAATATTTTGTTACGTTTATTGATGACTATAGCCGCTTCACATGGATTTACTTTTTTCGTGCAAATAGAGAGGTTTTTTCTGTTTTTCAGTATTTCACCACTCTTATTGACAACTGTTTTTCCTCTTCTATCAAGATATTACGATCTGACTCATGAGGTGAATATATGTCCCATGCGTTTCGATCTTTCTTAGGGATTATACCTCAGCGATTTTGTCAATCTACACCTCAACAGAATGGGGTGGCAGAACGTAAGAATTGTCATCTTCTTGACATGATTCGAGCTCTTCTGATTGAGTCTTCTGTTCCCTCTCGTTTTCGGTGTGAAGCGTTGTCTACGACTGTTGATCTCATAAATCGATTGCCTTCTCCCACTATTGATAATTTTTCTCCGTTTTATAAGCTATTTGGTCATCATTCCACATATTCTCATCTTCGTCCTTTCGGTTGTGTCTGTTTTGTACATTTACCACAGAATGAAAGGACAAAACTTACACATCAATCTATCAAATGTGCCTTTCAGGGATATGGTGGGACTCAGAAAGGATATGCATGTTATGATCCTGGGGTACATCGGATTCGGATTTCCCGTATTGTTGTTTTCCTTAAAAAACAATCTTTTTTACGTCAGAAATTACTGTCTCTCCTACTGTGTTCTCTGTATTGCCTGATTTCCCTACAGAATTCTCACGATACAAGCCTGGTCTAGTTTACATTCGCAGGCATGCCGCATCAGACATTGTTCCCGTGCTTCCTTCTAAGACATCTGTCTCCTTAAGCCTCCCTGATCCTCCACCTGCGACATCAGATTCTTCACTGATGATTTCCCACATCCTGTTACTCTTTGTCCCACCTCTCATGTTCATCAACCTCCAGATAGGTATGATTTCCCTTCCTATAGATCTATGTCTGCTACCCTTAACTCTATCTCCATCCATACCTCTTATAGACGGGCCATGGAACAAGAGTGTTGGCAAAATGAAATGAATGCAGAACTTGAGGTTCTTGAAGTCAATCAAAACTTGGGATGTTCTTCCATGTCCGCCAGCTGTGAAATCCATTGGGAGTAAATGGATATATTCGGTTAAACTTCATTCTACTAGTTCTCTTGAGCGCTATAAGGCTCGACTAGTTGCCTTGGGTAACAGTCAAGAGTATGGAATCGATTATGATGATGCATTTGCTCTCGTGACCAAAATGACCACTGTTCGCCTTTTGTTATCCATCGCTGCTTCTCGGTCTTGGTCTCTTCATCAAATGGATGTCAAGAACGCATTTTTACATGGAGACCTCAAGGAGAGCATTTACAGGAACCTTCCTTCTGGTGTGCCTCTTCCCTCTGCTAACTCTATATGTAAGCTAAAACGCTCTTTGTATGGTCTGAAGCAAGCTCCTCAGGCTTAGTTTGACAAGTTTCGTCACTCTTTTGGATTTCTCTTTTACTCAGAGTCAGTATGACGCATCTCTGTTCTTTCACGAGAGTAACGATGGTATTGTTTTTGGTCTATGTGGATGACATTATTATCTCCAGCTCTGACCACAATCTTATTCAGAAGTTTCAGCAACATCTACACACAGTTTTTCATATGAAAGATCTTGGTCAACTTACTTACTTCCATTGGTTAGAGGTTCATACTACATCTGGTATCTTCTTGAATCAACATAAGTATATTCAAGACGTGATTAGTTTGGCTAATCTATCTGAAGCCTCCTCGGTTGACAGGCCTTTGGAGTTTAATGTTAAATATCGTAAAAATGAAGGAGATATTCTTCCAGATCTTACTCTGTATCGAAAGTTGGTAGGTAGTCTTATATATCCCACCATTACACGTCCGGATATTTCCTTTGCCGTTCATCCTGTTAGCTAGTTTATGGATACCCCTCGTCATCTTCATTTGGTAGCTGTTCATCGCATTATTTGGTATCTTATTGGAACGGCTCATCGTGGACTTTTCTTCCCTCGGGGGTTGTCTCTTACGCTCACGGGCTATAGTGATGCTGATTGAGCAGGTTGTCCTGGTTGGTGTATCTTTCTGGGTGGTACCCTCATTTCATGGAAATGTAAGAAACAATGCTGTGTTTCTAAGTCCTCCACTGAGACTGAATATCGAGCTATGTCCGCTGCATGTTTTGAGGTTGTGTGGTTACATGGCCTTCTTGTAGAACTAGGTTTCACTCAATCTCAGCCTACACTGCTACATGGTGACAACACTGGTGCCATTCATATTGCGGCCAATCCTGTGTATCATGAACGCACCTAACATATTGAAGTGGACTGTCATTATATTCGAGACGCCTATGATTCCAAGGTCATCACCCTTCCTCATGTTTCCACTACTCATCAAGTCGCAGATTTATTCACCAAATCACTGACTCGGCACCGTCATAGTTCTCTCGTCAGCAAATTGATACTTGTGGACTCACCAACATCAATTTGAAGGGGGGGTATTAATAGTATATTATTTGAAATTTATTATTTACTTACAGGTAATTTGGTTAATTAGGTAGTTTCCTTGTACATAATATCTAATTTCCATATATAGTTTGGATCCTTAATTGATTTTAACACTATATAAAGAAAGTGAATACACACGTAACATCATTTAGCAAAATCGAATTTGTCAGTTTTCAAGTGGAGCCATTTCTTTGAGGTGTCGATAATTAATTCAATCATTTGATCAATGTGGACTGAATATTTCCGAGGAGTAAATAGTCGTGGGTTGTTGAGCTTGTCGGCTGTGTGTGTTGATTTGGGATAAGATGCAAACTGAGCCCGGAACACATCTTGGCGTGGCCATTTTCCACGACATTGACCACCTCTGCTCTCGTCAATGTCAGAATTTAGTCAAGAAAATATAGCCAACATTAGTCTCTAACTAAACAAACCAACTGTGACAGTATTCTCATAGAAAGCAACATAATGAAAAGAACAGCACATAACACTTTCTAAGCTGTAAATAAAACTCACCAACTTCTTTTCGGCAAGTGTACCTAATCTTCTTCTCAAAGCACCTCTCGTTCTGCTTCTCAAGGAACCTAACCAGAGATGCAATTCTACTAGAAACAGTAGGAGGACTCAAACCATCATCTACAGCCTGCAGTCCATTTCACATGGAAACATTAACAATTACCTTGAAAACATTTTTAACATTAAAATTTATATTAAAAACCATACACCAACATATAGCCAATACCTTGTTATTCTGCCATAACAGAAATTCTGAGCTGGGTATGCTACTAGACATTTCCAACAGTAATAACACTGCTTGCGCCTATAAAATGTTCATGTATACAAACGACCTATATCACCATCAACATAGAAAACAGCATGAAACGGTCAATCAACTAATCAATCTATTTATCCATTTATTAACTCATTCTGCCACTATTAAATCAATCATCACCAGTAAAACAAACAAACAAACAACACATGAAAAATAGCCAAAAGAATGAAATTCCATATAACCATCCAAATGCAACAGTCAGTCAGTCAATCAATCTATTTATCCATTCATTCTCTTATTCAGCTCTATTAAATGAATTCATTCAGTCATTCAGCCACTATTAAATCAATCACCACCACGAACGAAAATAACCAAAAGCATGAAATTCCATAAAACAATCCAAAAGCAACAGTCAGTCAATCTATTTATCCATTTATTCACTCGTTCAGATCTATTAAATCAATCTTCTTCAGTAAAATTAACACACACAAAATAGCACAAAAGCGTTAAATTCAATAAAATAATCTACTAATACCAGTACTCAACGCTGAAAATAATAACTAAATCACAAAAAAAATTTATAACTTATCAGGAGTGACGACAGGAAAAACATGAATTTCCCCTTCAAAGGAGATGGTGAGCTCACTAGTCCTTGATGCGGGGGTACTCGACTGATAATTTACAGGAATTTCCTTTGGTGCCGACATTTCCTCGCTACTAATCATCTTCTCCTCACCGCCGCCGCCGATACCACCGGCTTGAAATCCTCCGCTGTTGTCGTGCACTCGTACTGGCATGATCATACAGTCCTCCACGTACGACCTCGGTTTCATCGCGTCCATTTATTTATATATACACATAAGCATGCATGTATGTAAGCGTGTGCGTGCGCTTGCTAGAAAAACGGAAGAGAAATTGGAACCCTAAAGCTAAGGGAACGGTGTAGGAAATTGTGAAGACATTGATTATGGTGAATTAAAAATTGATTACATTTACTGCTAGTTGAGGGGACATATGAATGTAATGTAATTGGTGAGATACCTAATACAACCCTATCCAATCAATATCCAGTTATAAGAAATCTATAAGATTACAACAAGAATTGGCACAAGTTATAGCCTATAGCCATGCAAATGTTTAGCCCATCTTCTAGCCATGAAAGGATCGTGGTAATCCCAACTCTCAACACTGCTGGTCCTTCCACATATGGGAATAGCATCTGCACCGTCATTTCTATCTCCTTTGTCTGTTATGCCAACAACAGTTTCACCGGTCCTCACAGGTTCTTCATCTTCACTGTCGACATAGCTAAACTCCAATCGAACATGTCCCGACTCGCCTAAATATAATGGAATCTTCCTCTCCTCGCCACCTCTGAGTTCTCCGATCCTGACGACCCTAGCGCCTTCCCCAATCCTCAGCTGGATGTCTCTGATCGCACCTCCGAGAGTTCTTTCAAGGAATTCTTCAAATGCATTCATGATAAACCCATTTGAAGTGTCGTATCCAAACCCTACATGGAATCGGTGGATTTTAACTGGAACTTCCATGTCAAACCGATGATAGGATCTAGATGGATTGTCGGACAAATGCAGGATACATGACTCCGGGTTCTTGTGGACACGATCACCTAGTATCTTTACTCCTTTCTTTAGCCCTTCCATTGGATCCGCTTGTCCCATATAGAATAACCGATCAATGACTTGTAATGCTGTTCGCTTTCCATATGAAGTCATGCGCCTGAGAGGGAAAATGCGTGCTGCAGCAGATGAGTAGGTAACAATGGCCAACCTATCCATGGAACGTAGTGAGGATACCACGAGTGCCATGGATTGCTTCATGAGCCTCAGGTGTGGCCCATTCGGGCTTGCAATTAAGACCAAATCAGTTGCAGGTTGATGTGCTAACTTTACACAAAGATAAGCCCTGTTATTCGTGGAGCAGAGAAAGGAATTTCCACCGGTTGTGGGAAAATGTTGTACAGCATGTGGTGATTCTGCCATTAGAGAAGAACCAGAAAAATGTTGTGATGGAACTAGAGAGAGATTGAGACGGGGTTGATCAGTCGTGTGGTCAGGCTCGATCGGATCATCATCATCATATCGAGCAGACCTTAGAAAAGATCGCCTGTGAACCCGAAAATTAGCAATTGAATCATCAAGGATCCTTAGAATAGGATCAGTCTTGTTGTAATGGAGGGAACATCGAGTATTTAGGTTGCGAGGTAGCTGAGTCCAATGTGCACGGCAAATTGGGCAAGTTACACTGCCGTGGTTAACGTTTGACGAGATGCATGCAAAATGGAATGCGTGAGAACACTGTGCTGTGAATATTGCCTGGCCTGGACTGCTGCCGGAGCTGTAATTTAGAGGATCAAGACATATTGCGCACAAATTCTGCCAGAGAAGTGAAGGAAAAAGCATAAGGTCTCTAATATTTAAATGCATGATACATAGAAGTATGTTTCGCACTGCAACTAGAAGAAACTATTGCGAGGAAAAGGGAAAACAGAACAGAAAAGTATAAAAATCTTATAAGAGGCAAAAACTCATGTACATACTAGAAAATTTGTGGAGACTAAATTATCACATTCATTCACAGGACTATTTTTCAGCTTAATTAATGTTCTCAAGCAACTTATTCATCCCTCCATTTATCCAATGTATGTCACATTCCCTTCTATAAGCAATTCCATAGATTCATGTTGCTATACAAATATTATGTAACTTTGTGAAATAAAGTTTCATTTCAATTATAAGACTTCCAAATTTTCAACCTCTTGATTTTGTTGAACAAACACAGTATAAGACAGGGTGTAAATTTAGATTTTAGGATGAGAAGTTGACAAATTCCAGAATTTAATTCAATCGTTTAAATTACTTTGAAAATTTAAAACTCAGATGAGGACATTTATAGTAAATTATGAGGCATTAAATAGAGAAGTAAATAGATTCACCAATTAAAAAATACTTCAAATGTATCCAGCATTTAAAGATGAATTTAAGGCATTCTGATAAAGGAAAAATACTAATGTTACCACAAATAAGATACCTTATTAGAAGAAGAAGGGCCGGTGCTTGAATCAGCTTGCCCAATTTCTGTAGAGACTTTATTGCAAGAAAAATTCATCTTGGGATTTGCAGAAGAAGAATTACCGGGCGAATCACAAGAACCCTGCCAAATAAATTGAAGAACAAAATCATAATTTATCTCAAAAGTTAAAATTTTGTCAATCAGTTCAAGAAAATGTTCATTAAAGACCAGAACGAGAAGAAATTTTGGGTATTTTAGTCAACAAAAATGGTGCAAAGTAAGTACAACATTCTTGGAGAGAGCATTACTGTAGCAAGAACATGGGTTTGTTGTCTATGGCAAAAAGAGCCACATGTCTGTACAAAGATTCTCCTGGCCGCTTTCTTTAACTGAGATGATGCTCCACCACCACCTCCGCCGCCCATCTCCACCTCACACACAACACCCTTGAATTTTTATGAACCAAAATTCTCCCTCAAATGGCAATGTATTGGAGGTACAGGAGGAGACAAAAAGCTTTCAGCTTATCTCTCTCTATCCATTTTCTTTAGTGTGTGTTTCTCTCTGTACCCGCGTGAATGGCTTCTCTCTTATGATTGAGACTGAGGGGGCTACTCCACCATTTATTTCTGTATTCCACTGTTGTTCTCCTACTCTAATATAAAAATATAACAAATTCCAGGCATTAATTTTACTTTCTTAAAGGGGGTTAGTTCTACTTGGTCTGTAAATTTTAATTTGTTTAAGAATCATCACTGAACTTTTTCATAATATTTCATTCAGATCAATGATTCCATTTGGTATTTTCGTCTGTTGAGAAGTCATCAAAACCTTTAGAATTTTCGATTGAGTAATGTTATTTATGACCATGATAATGAAATATTGATGATATAACAACTCATTATCCCTCACTTCTTTCTCCTCCTCCTATCTTTCATAAAAATTGATCTGTCAAATTTCATTATTTCATAATACCGATATTCCATCATCGTAACGATAAATAATATTTTTCTTTTTCGTTTAAATACTATTTCTTGACAGATAGATATGTAGAATCTTCAATTAAAAACGGATGCCAAATTGAGTTTGTAGTTTGAGCGAAACCATTTATAGAGTTTAAATATAAGTCTGAAGTAAACTAAATTTCAGTTGTAAAGGGAATTACAAAAATCGATATCCACTTGTATAATGAAGCGTTCATGTACCAAGTCATCACAATGTTAGTACTTTTTATTAGATATTACGTTTTGTCATGTAGACACGTATAATCAAATTGATGACATGGTAGTTTGAACAAAACATTTAAAGTTTAGTAATGAGTTTGAAACAAATTAAAGTTTGATTGCCAAAGTGACATTAAATGCAAAATCCAATGACTATTGGAAAAATTAACTCATTTCTTATCTTTGTTGTTCCAATTATTTTACCGTTTACTGGGGAAGTAGGAATACTTTATTAGACTTTTACTTTTTCTTTTAATTCGACTCTTTCAATTCTTTTCCTTTTTCTTCTTTTATCATCATTTTAGCTTTTTCACGTCGTCTTTTTGAATTCCCGGGGAAAACGTGTTGTGGGATTTTATCAATATACCTTTGGCGTTTAAAGAAATAGTAAATACCATGTTGATCTCAGATAAATTAATTTATTTAGAGCCTACACAATGCGATCGTAATTTGTGTCTAATTTTTTCACACAAAAAAATAAAAAACTCTTTATTGTACATTATATAACACATAAAGACAACTATCCGTATGAAATACCCATAATTTAGGGGTCGTTTGGGAGGAATTAAAATCAGATTAAAATTGAAAATATAGCCGTTATTGAGTCCCACTCGTCTAATAAAAATCAACAATAACGACTAATTTTTCAATTTTAATCCGATTTTAATCTCTACCGAACACGCCCTAAGTTTACAAGTCCTTGTTCTGACAAAATTTTTGAAAGTCAATAG
>CAIGRK010212816.1:0-12025 GCA_903798315.1 Fraxinus greggii
AGGTGAAACCGAGAAGGATTCTCTTCTGCTTTGGCTTCTTTCGAGGAAGGAAAAAGTCTCAGATAGATAGTATCAAGTATGTCAAGTATTCGAGCACGTGGAGCATGTAATAAATTATAGTGTGAATACAATTTTATAAATTCACCTGTTTTACAATTTTTGTTTTCTAATTTATTTATTTTAGAATTTTAACCGATTCTTCGATTCTTGGTAAAATTAACGAAGTAGATGGTATCCAACCCTAATTTTGAGTTTCTAACATTGCCATAAACTCATATGAATGTCTGATACGAGTCATACTTTGGAAGGGATGTTGAAATAAGTTAGATATTAAATAAAAACATATTTTAATTTAGGGACATGAGTTTTTGTGACGTCCTCCGTAAGGAAAAAACATTTTGGTATGGTTCAGGTTTAGCAAACTTGGGTTCTGTGCACGAGTCTTGTCATCATTCATTCATAAAAATTGTACATATCGAATATTTAACTAAAGAATGAATTTGACGCATACGCTAGGGAGCATGTTGAGGAACTCGTCTCAAATAATTAGACCTTCATTATGTGTTTTCTAGAGGACAAGTACTCCTAGAATTGAACTTCTCAACTTTTCACAATTGTTACCGACAAGAATTAAAAGCCAAGAGTTTAGGTTATTTGTTAGGTATAAGCATGAAAAATGAGAAAATCTTGAACCCTCACCACCTTTTGAACTAGCTTTTCAATTCTTTTGACTCTCTTCGAGTGTCATTTCTCTACACTCCATACATATTGTGGCTTTTAAAGCAAATATTTCTTGTTTCGTGTTATAATTAACTTTAATATCCGAAGTGATTTTTGAGTAGTTACGATTGAGATTGATTGTGTGTATCTAGAGGACAAGTAGCTTGTTGAATTGAATTTCCCAACTTTTCACACTTTGATATATGCCAAAATCTTAGGTTGTTTGTTAGGTAAAAGACGTGAAAAATGAGAAAATCTTGAACTCTAGTCACCACCTTTTGAACTTGCTTTCCAATCCTTTGGCACCCTTCGGGTGTCATTTGCGTATACTCAATGCCTCTATTCTAGCTTTTATGAAAACAATTTTTTCTTTGTTCCATGTTGTAATCAATTTGATAGTTGGATGTGAAAAGAAACTATACAACATTAAAATTTACCTCTACTACTCTAACCATTTTTCTTCATATATAGTAGGACATAAGTCTCTATAAAGATTGTAATACATTGATTTCATCCTAGAAAATTTGTCTCATATATGTTTAACCAACCTCGAAATTATCAAAAATGAGAAATAATTTATCGAAATGTGTTTGTTCAGCTTTATTATTTGTCATGTGACGTAGATGGGGTATTGTGAAACTTTATAACTAACGGCGTTTGGAAGGTTTGTAGATTAGTACACCGAATTGTCTAATGTTTATGATACTTCCACGTAGACGTGACTCATATTTTTGCATGTCATGTCGGACATTTCATTAAATATTACACAAACCAATAAATTTTAACTAAGTGACAAAACCGAAATGAAATTTATGCACTGATAAGTTTATTTGGATTATTCTTGGTGCACCTCATCAATTCAGATATTAACTCAAAATCATTTAATCATATCATATAAACAATAATGGAATTATTTTCATTTTGTCTTCATTTTTTTTTTTTTTTTTTTTTTTTAAAGGATTGGTTGCCAGCTCATCTAATGCCTTTCTGGAAAATAGCTTTTGTACGTCTAGCGCAATCGAAAATTATTATGCACCTATCAATTATTCTACTCAATTGTTGTCAACTGATCTTCCTTTTGCTATAGGTATGGGAATGGAGAATGTAAGCGGGAGATCCGCGAGTGCCATATGAAGTGGGGTTTGATGCTTTAATTGTTGTGCTAGTTCAATTTATTTGGATTGGCCTCTTTCTTAGGACATTATACTATATTTTTAACTGTAAAACTAACGATTGACTTGAGCTGCAATTTTTTGCAACTTCATTGTATTAGGCTTATAGACACAAACTTGATGGGGGGGAAAAAACGACTCCATCGAGATAGTAATGCAACTGATAAACATAAACTGGATAAATTTTCAAAGATAAGGCAAGTGAAAGTGCCGGGTTTTATGCGGTGGTTGACCGGTATGGAAAAGCTGAATGCAAAGGCCTGTGCTTGAGTAATTGTTCTTGCATAGCCTATGCATATGCAATCAGCTGCTATTGTTCTCGGATTGAACCTTAACTTTCAAATATGTTAACATACATATCGCTTAGGGGTGAAGACAATAGTTTGCATGGACTTCAAAACATGCATGCAAGTCCAAGCCATCCAGATTGCATCAAAATAGACAAAAGCATCGAATGGGCAATGGAAATTGAAACTTCATACAGGGTCTACGATTACAAGAGCAAAGTAATTAATTAGCACATCCAAATCAAACTACTACTCCATAAAATAGATAAGCGAAATAACGTCATTAAATTAACCATTACAACTCATTTTTCTTATCCCCTTCCGCAGTTGCTCTTCCTTTGCATATTGTCACGTCATTAAATTAGACTATGCACTTGCAACTTGCAATAATGATCATGAAAATGATGCATCTATTCAAAGTTTGTACATACAAGCATATTACTCTTGTATTTGATTTTAATTTGTCGCAAGCCGTACACGTTAATTGTATGAGTTAATTACGTTAATATGGTCAATGAAGTCTTGAGTAGTCACATCAATAATCATCAAAGTAACTTTCTCATGGTAATAATCACTCAAGTTTCAATCGAGTACATGGTCGCAAGCTCAAAAACATTAATTATACCAAGCAAAAATCGTTATTAAATAAAAAGCGCAAGTTTACCATTGATTTATAAGCCCAAAAATCTTATAAATACTAAAGCATCGTGACAATGTCGCTTTTTTTTCATCTAAACGTTTTTATCCACTAGTTACACAATTAAAAAAGGACAAATTTTAGCAGATAGTACTACAAGTGCGTTGCACGTTGAATGTATACGATAGTATGGTTAAAAGTATGACCTTTTACACTAAAGCAAGTAACTCATTACTAACCAAATACTGAATGACATAGTTAAGCAAATCTCAGCGTTTTTTGAACTTTTTCCACATATAAATGGGTCCGTCCCCCATCAGAATAAGTCGATAACATGGCAACCAAGTTAATAAAAAAAGGTTAAAAAAGCATATCACCGGTTAGGATGAAACCCAGCGGTCCAATGCCTCTTGGGCCACATTGTAGCTGGGCTGGACCTTCAATGCATCCTCGTACGCTTTCTTGGCCTCTTCTTTCAGACCTTTCATTTCGTAACATTCTCCCAGTAAACCAAACGCCTTGGCGCTATCATTTTTAAGCCTCACCGATTCAACCAGGTCCTCAACCACTAAGTCAACCCGTCCGCGTCGACTCGCCGAAAGCCTCAACTCGGCTCTTTTGTACAAAGCGTCCCCTCTCTCCAAATCGCTCAGAGACTTGACGGCCAGTGGAGAGAGCGCGACATCGAGCGAGTCGATAGCCGAAGTTTTGAACCCTTGGAGCTCCAGAGCCAGGGCCTTGAGAATGTGAGCCGCGGCGTCCTTTGGATCGAGATGGATGGCTTTCTCGGCTTCGGATTCGGCTTCTTTGGCTAGGGAGGAAGACCTAGAACGGTCTTTGGAGGATCTGGCCTGGGAGAGGAGCTGGGCTCCGCGAACGAAGTGGCGCCTGGCTTGGAGATTGGCTCGACGGCTGAAGAGACGGAGCTTTGTGAATAGCTTCTGGGGCACGTCGTGTATGATCAGAAACATTAAAATCATGACCAGAATTATACACGCTTGTAAAATTAGATCACTCCACATCTTTTTCTTTTGCCGATGGTTAGTCGCAAAGAGATGTTGTTATTTTATGGATGTAAGGACGATCTGGAACTGAGACGCTGATTTGAGTTAAATAAATGCTGCTCCTTTCCTCACTAAAAAAAAAGGGGAACATGTTTTCAATTGTTCATTCATCTACTCAAATGGTTAATCATTTTAGTTATTTCCCCTGAACAGAAATGTTCATGTGCCTAACGAAATTCATATGTGATACATTTATTAACTATGGTCACATGGGATTAAAATACACCAAATTATGATCATTAAAATTTTCTCTCGTTACTACTTGGTCGTTGAAATAAACGACGCAACCCTTTGGTCACTTAATTATTCGGAGGATTTTTCTATTTGTACACTTTTTATTTTGCTCACTTTGTCGACAGATTCAGTGTTATCAAAAAATGATTGGCTGTAAAAACTGTTTTTTTCTTTAAATTGTCCAATGTTTAAACTTTTTTGTGCAAAAAACATGACTGTTATTCAAACGATTACATATCCATCACTTATTTGAAATTCATTACTCCCATTGGACGAAAATGTCCACATGATTGACGAATTTTTTATGTGGCATGTTTATTGCGTTAACTACTACCACCTAGAATTAAATGTGCATTTGCTCATGTGAATGTGAACACATCAAAACAAAATTCTTATCTCGACAATAAATAATTCGTCAGCAACATCGTAGAACTATAAAGGAGTTATGTGTCATTGTGGACAATTGTTTGTTACGAAGACTTCATGGACTCGGAAGGTTTCATGAGATACTATGGTCGAACTGATAAATGCAACTACTTTGCCTGAATGAATCGACCTCCTCATTACAGTACATACAAGTCAGTAGTTAATGGGCTTGTTCGCATGCAAATACAATGCAGATTGAAGAGATGAAGATGAGCCGGCAGATCAAGGATGGGGAAAGGCAAGGCAACTTCTTTACAAGTTCAAACTGAAAGTATTTTACGGAAGACCATGGTGGAAGATCTACATGCCCCAAGAAAATGCAAATAAGAGAGCTGCGAGGGCAAGTAGCAGGAGAATGGTCAGGGGGTCATACCCATTTGCTGCTTCAAGGATAGGGAAGGCTGCTCCAAAAAGCATCAGCATAAGAATTCTGATTTTAGGCTACTTTTTGAAATGATGAGCCAAGTTAATCTATGATTCAAGTAGATTCTGATTCACATATATAAAACTGTCCCATTTACAAAACAATTTGAAAGCAAACAATGCTTCTACAAGAGATCTGTTAGAATGTAACTACAATTTAGTTATGTAAATAATTAGGCCCTGAGAAATCCTGTTAGGATTGATGCCCTGGGAGCACATTCTCCTAGTACTATGGATTCAGTAATAAACAAATAAATAAGATTTATGCATAAATTTTCTTGTTATGTTTGTATCAAAGCATATATCATAAGTTCCCATGGTTTTTTTACGGGAAGTCCATTGAAGACGAAACGGTTTTAAGCCTTTTCATCTGAACTTAGGAGTTTGACATTATCCTCTATCCAAACTATAATTTAAAGAAAAATTACATGACACTTGTCTACCAAATTCAACAGGTGTATATAACATATAGAGATGAGCTCATTTATAAATGTGCAAGAATTTAGAATAACACTGTAAAATTTCCAGTTTTCTCTAGTGAAATTTCACACTATGAGCAAATTGTACAATGTAGGTAGCAGTTGGCAGAAATAATTATGCAATGATAGAATGATATGAACTCGTCAATCAGAAGCCGGCTGTGTAATCATTTAGATCCCCCCAAACTGTTTCCTCAACTTCTTCCCAAGAATTTGCCATCTTTAATTCTTTCCACAGGCTGAAAATAGCTCCCAGAATGTTATCGTCATGCAGAATACAGTAGCACCTGTATGCATATACATCCCAATAGAATGTTGTCAGTAATACAAGGAAACACAAAATGGGTAAACGAGATTAACAACATGAAAGTGCATGCAAGCATGACTACATCCTGTTCAACCTTTCTTAGCATATAACCAGAAATCGAAGTAAAACACAAGTAATTATGACAATTGAGAATACTGCCTGAAACACAGATGAGGATATTGCAATGAAATGCTTCATGGAAAGCAATACACGGGCTCATGGATTCTGAATCTCATTTGAAAATGAAACCTAAAATACTAAGAGTTGGAACTTGTAGAAATATTTTACAAGGAAATATTGGAAACAGAGACAGCAAATCCTCTAAGCTGGGAAAACATTTTCAACTTATAATGAAATTGAGGCTACAGAGGTGGTCAAAAGATTTTCAACTTACATTGCTCTGTATGAGGGTCGATGAAACCTATTTTCCTCAACCAAATCATTCAGTGATTTTTTTCTCCCCAATGCAAGTCCATAGCTTTTAAGGAACTGCTTCAAAAGACGGGAATCACCTCGGAAGATATCCAGATGAATTGGAATAAGATCAAGTATGGGATCCCCTGAAAAACAGAATCAACTTACACAGTCATCAGAAAGCAAAAGCAAAAGACATGATTTTGCAGAGGATAGGTAATATAGCCAATCAGTAAAAGAAACCAACAACTGCAGCTTAAGAATACAGATATTGACAACATATATTTGCCTATTTTTTTCATCTTTTATGTTGAGAAATGGAAAGGGAGAAGGTACATGATTTTTGAAGGTCCAATGACTCCAATCTGTGAAGCACAAACCGTGCCCAACTCAAGTTACGGTTGTGTGGTACAACATAAAATCACAAAAATAAAAATATTTTTTTTCCAATATTTTATCTGGTTAATCAGGCAACTGGTTATTTTTCCAATATTTTATCTGGTTAATCAGGCAACTGGTTAGCTCCCTTTCTTCACAAGGAAGCACAAACCTCCGAGCATCTCTTTTGGCTTCTCTTTCTATCTTTAGAATAGGAACTATTACTGAATAATGACCTTCAGCTAAAGATGCAAATAAACATCTAACCTATCTTACAGTCAAGAAGAAAAAGAAGATACGCTGAAAGGGCTTCACAGCCCAAAAGTTAACGCCTAATATTCTAAATCGCCTACAAGTAACCACTTTGTGGTGAGGAAATATATTTGTAATTTTCACATTTGCCTTCTTTCTAGTGCAACTGAATATCGTAATAAAAACTCATCCTCCTCAAAATCAAATGAAGAAAAAAGCCAAGTTTTGGTGTTGAATTGACAAGGACAGAGAGAAATGTGGTTTGCCTATATTCTTATATCGAAGTTTGTCTATATTGGAAAGAAACTCAGGTTTCATTAGCCTATGATATGGATCACGAAAATAGCGAGAAAGGGTTCACACATGTCAAGCACCGAGGGAGGGATTCCAAGACCGTGGGCTGGGGTAAACAGTATTGCATTGGACCATTTGAGGTTGGAGGAAGCAGCTTGGCTTTTCAATAACTTCCTTTTCATCCCATCACTAGATGCATCAGCTATGATGTTTAGTCAGACGCTCAGAACTTTATATCGCTCAATTTAACTATTCAAGCAATAGTTGGTCACTATCTTATTCTATAACTCAAATATTGAAGTAAAATTTACTAACAAAAAAATAAACAAATAAATAAAAATCAATTGAAACACATCGGCCTTCCTCCAATATACCAGCAACATACCTATACTGGTTGAACGTTCCATTATAATTGTTATAGCGAGGTCAAAACACATGGCCGCATCCAATTTCAACCGTGAATGATAGGCAAAAATATGCAGTCTAGGAAGAAAAGTTTTCCGTTTACCGAAATATTACACTGATAATTCCTGAATTATGTAATACATTCTTGATATAAGTCATATAACAAATAACATTCCAAGTTCATCCAAGTATTGTACCTAACCCGTTGTACCCAAAAACCCACCATCTCAGAGTCCAATGTCTTGATTACTTAAAGAGCTTATAAAAATTTCTTTCTGGATAAAAGACAACTCTGAGGCTATTGTTTCTTCCTGAAAGACAGATTTGCATGACAATAGATGCTTTCCAACTCTAAGAATTTAAAGTTAACAATTACTGCTATAGTGTACCTATCCCACTACTGCTCAAAACTTGGTGAACCATCATCCATTGTTAGCCTTTCATTTTCTTTTTCATAATCTGGATTCGAACTTCATCATCATTTTTTCTCTTCTAAAATTCTCCAGTCAATACAAATCCACCCAAATAGTTTCTTATTTTTCATGGTACATTCCATTGAGAAATCAATCCAATTCAATGTGACTTTTGAACTGATATATTTTATATTCATTGGTTAATGTCTTCGTTTTTTGTGTTCATTTAAGTGAAAGTAGGATGGATAAATTTGAATCCACTATGATTTTTCTGAAGATGGACATCGGGTGAGGTTCCATAAAGAACGTATAATTGCACAATTCAATCTACTCTCTTATCAATAACAAAAAGGTTAGTTAAGCACGCAAAACTTGAAACAGCAAAAGATCTCACCAATGGATAAATTACTGAAATCAAGGATGTGGCTAGGATGCCAAGAGTGCTTTTGTCCACTGTTGCTACTGTAGCAGTTCACATAACCATCTTCTTCTGGCAAATGATAAGTACTTCCTCCAGAGGAACATTGTATCATGTAGATATTGTCATCCATCACATCCGAGTGTACCCAGGTGCAAGATTTGCAAGCTTCCTTTTCATTTGTAATAACCAGAAAGAAAATTAGGTATCACCACATGAACATCATTTGACAAAATTCCAAGAATACAAGAGAAAACAATCCCAAAAAAAACAGCTGCAAAAATTGAATAGAAAGAACTAGGATTAACCTCAATATCAAGAAATTCTGCGAAGTCATGAGGAATGTATTCAGCAACTTTCTCAATCAGTTTGCAAGGAATCGGATCACCCCTGCAAATTGAAGGAAGGGAAATCAGATATTCAACAGGAATTTTTAACCCCTGCAGAGCTTTAAAAAACATAAGCAATTTCCAAAAGAAATCCAGATTAGAGATTAACTTGTCCACCATTATTCCAGTTAAACATATATTTGCTGCCTATGAAGCATTAATACAAAACCTCTATTTTATATTAATTTTCAAACCCCGACTTGGGCCAATAGGAGAAATTAGTAACTTTGATAAAATGATACAAGAATATTTTCTGAAAACATCTATATGAATGTACTGTCCCATTCATAATATAATCTGCTAAAAAATATGTATATTAATAACTATGATATTTTCTTGAAACATAACTCGATTGTCGTTTTTCTCTTACTATTTAATTCTAGTTGGATTTCATCTCAAATTTTTGTTAATGTCTCCTAGAAGCTATGGGGTTGAACTTTCAAATTGTAACAAAATCTTATGAAGTGTTATTGCTGCTTCCACTGCTTCTTTGCATTTAATAGGCTCCAAAGCAGTTGTATCATCCTCAGCCAGTGTGTAATTGTCTTTCATGTTTGATTTTTTAACACATTTCAATTGTTAATATATTCGGGAGCACAATAAGAGTCTGTGTTTATTTAAATGAAGTTCATCTTCATTCTAATATGTTAAATCATTTGATTAAATGAATACAATAACAATAAATTTTATTTAATCGAATAGGTGCGTAAATTTAATTTAATTTTCAGTTAATTTAACGTATCTTAGTTGGTTAATGCTTATTTAATTGATTAGATTAGTAAAACATTGTTAAAATTTTAGTTGGTTGTGTATGTGCATTGAATCATAAGTGCACTTTATAAATTAAAAAATTATTAAATAATTGATAAATTAATACATCTTTTAATTAATAAATTTGTACGGTCCCACCCCCACCCCAGGTAGAGTTATTGAGCCATGTAATAGGAGACCATTTTGCACGGTTCGGGGGCACTAGAGTTAGCTGCCGGCTCGACAACATCTTGATCTGTATCCAATTTTTGGGTCTATAATCTCTATAAATAAACTCTATTATATAGCCCCTGTTTGTTGAGATTAAAATCAGATTTTTAGTAGATTTTGATACAAGTTGATGAAATGGTTGGTTCAAAAAATATGTGGTTAAAATTAATTGTTGACTTTGACTTAAATTAAAATCTAGATTTTAATCGTTTCCAACCTGGGCTATAATAAAATTTCTTTTAAGTCTCAATTTTGACTAATAGGATAATCCTCTATAAACGAATAACCTCTATTATATATAATTAAAATTTCGATCCAACCTTTTTAAATTTACTGAGATGATGCTGTAGATATGTAAAAATTAATATATTTTTTAATTATTTTAAAATACCAGTCTAACCCTTTGCCTGTTCCTATCGTAAACGAATCAGCTCCTTGGTAATGGCTCAATCTACAGATAGAAAGCCCTATGGTGGGAAACTAACAGGTTAGGCTTGGAGAGTGTTGGAAATTTAGTCAAATAATTGTAAATATTCAGTTGTATTTTTTCCTTTACTAGTTGATTTAGTCAAAATAGGAAAGTATANTTTAAGTCTCAATTTTGACTAATAGGATAATCCTCTATAAACGAATAACCTCTATTATATATAATTAAAATTTCGATCCAACCTTTTTAAATTTACTGAGATGATGCTGTAGATATGTAAAAATTAATATATTTTTTAATTATTTTAAAATACCAGTCTAACCCTTTGCCTGTTCCTATCGTAAACGAATCAGCTCCTTGGTAATGGCTCAATCTACAGATAGAAAGCCCTATGGTGGGAAACTAACAGGTTAGGCTTGGAGAGTGTTGGAAATTTAGTCAAATAATTGTAAATATTCAGTTGTATTTTTTCCTTTACTAGTTGATTTAGTCAAAATAGGAAAGTATAAATTAGGGAGATATTGTAGGATTGGATAGCTTAATTTAGGGATTCTCTGTATCTTACTTTCCTTTTGGTTGCCGTCTCTAAGTGTATATATTTTGATAAGTTAATGAGAAATTGTAAGCAAAAATTATTCATTTCTTTGTATTCTTGCTTCATGGTATCAGAGCTGACCGATACTGGTGTCAAATCAGCTTTTTTTCACACAAAAAGGATGTCTGGAGAACAGCCAAATATGTCCTCGGAGGTGTCTTCCACTGCAGCGAGCCAGACATCTCCAGGACCTATATCTGGATCCTCATCTACACCTTCATTTGAGAGCCACTCTCTGCAAATCACACAACACAAGCTTAATGGACTGAATTTTCGAGAATGGTTTCAGTCTGTTATTCTGGTCATCAGAGGTAGAGGGAAGGTTGGATACTTGACAGGAGCAATAAAAGCACCATCAGACACAGCACCAAATTATAGCTCTTGGGAGGCAGAAAAGTCGATTGCTATGGCTTGGCTCATTAATTCTATGGAGCCAAGTATTGGACGAACTTATCTGTTTTACAAGACAGCTAAAGAGATTTGGGAGGCGGTCCAAGAAATTTATTCCGATCTTGAAAACACATCTCAATGTTTTGAGATTAGATCAAAAATTCGCAACACCAGACAATGAAGCCTCAAAGTCACTGAATATTACAATTCCCTAATGGAATTGTGGCAGGAAATGGATCTCTTTTATGAGATGGGATAGTCATGAACTACTGATATAGAAAAGTACAAGAAGATACTTGAGAAAGAGCGTACTTATGATTTTTTATAGGGGTTGAATCCGGACTTGGATGAAGTGCGTGGGAGGCTGCTCGGGATGAAGCCTTTTCCTACCCTCCGAGAATCTTTCGCTGAAGTAAGGAGAGAAGAAAGTAGGAAACGTGTGATGATGAATACTTCCAGCGAAGACGCACCTTCCTTGGAAACACGAGGCTCGGCTCTTGTGGCAAACAAACAAGATGGTAGTCGTGGATCTCAAAGGAAAAGGAGAAGGCTGGGTGCGATTATTGTAACAAGCCTTATCATACCGGTGACACTTGTTGGGACTTACATAGGGCTGTAAATGGATCGGATCTGCCTATATCCGATCTGATAAGAAAATTATCCGATCCGATCCGATCCGATAATCCAATGGATATTCGATTGTTAAATCCATATCTGATTTGCTATTTTATTGGATATTCGATCCGATAATCCGATCTGAAATTAATAAAACTTCCAAATAAAATAATTTTATGTTCTTTCAAAAATTTTCAAAAACTTAAGGCCCACCTGTTTTTACTAGCAAACCCAATAGTAACTTTTACCATCATAATGTTCCTTTTTAAAGGAAATATCCCCTTCTAGTTTTCTATTGACATTCG
>CAIGRK010212835.1:0-11515 GCA_903798315.1 Fraxinus greggii
TACTTCTTCTTTAACAGATGATAAGTTACAAAACTTTGGCATATACAGCTTGAGAATATGAATAAGAATGGTATGGCATAGTTGAGTAGAAGGGGACTTCTTGATGGGAAGAAGACCAGTAAGATGAAGTTTTGTGAGCATTGTGTCTTTCAAAAATATAAAACGGAACACCCTAAGTGAACACTTGAGTATATCCATTCAGAATTTTGAGAATGAGCTAGAATGCCTTCTAAAGGAAGTGTTTATTATTTGTTGACAGTGAATGATAATTTCTCTAGGAAAGTTTAGGTATTTTTCTCAAATAGGAGAGTGATGTGTTTGGGACCTTCAAAAAGTAGAAAACAATGATAGAAAAGCAGACCGAAAAGCAGGTAAAACATCTACGCACAAACAATGGGTTGGAGTTTTGTTTAGAAGAATTCAATAGCTTCTGTAGGGTTAAATATATCTTGAGACAGAACGAATGAATAGAACATTGATAGAAAATGTTCGTTGTATTCTTTCAAAATCTAGGTTGCCAAAGACTTTTTAGGCTGAAACTGCTACTACAGCTTGTGTTCTGATAATCGCTCGCCCTTAGTTTCTATTGAGAAAAAGACACCGAAAGTATTATGGTCTCATAAACCTTCTTGTTAATCTGATTTGAGAATATTTGGGTGTCCTGCTTAAGCTCATGTAGATAATTGGAAGTTTGAGACTAGGTTTAGAAAGTGCATTTTTCTTGAGTATAAATTAGGTATAAGGGCTATAAGTTGTGGTATCTTGAGATAGGAAATGCGGTGGTTAGTAGAGATGTAGTGTTTGATGAATTTGCTATGGTTCATGTTTCGCCTCGTGCAGATTGTAGTAAAACTGAGGAACATAATCATTCAACTCAGGTGGATTTGGAAATTAATCTAAGGAAATAATCAGAGGTATCAGAATAGTCTACTTTAAAACAATCTAGTTCAAGGCTGACAGATAATAACACATTGCCTAGTTTGCCTACACTGCTAGCAACACGACAATATTCAATTACTAAGGATAGACCTCACAAAAAGATTAGACCTCCACAAAAATATGGAGAAGTAGGTTTTGTAGCATATGCATTAAGTATGGTTGACATTATTGATTCAGTGAAGAACCTGCAACAAATCTAGAGGTAGTCAGTTGTAATAATTCTAGCAGATGGTTGATTGCTATATAGGAGGAGATGTAGTCATTGAATAAAAATAATACTTGGGACTTGGTAAAATTACACAAGGATAAAAGGTTGTTCACTGCAAGTGTGTGTTCAAGAGGAATGAAGGGAAATCAGAGATTGAAAATGCAAGGTATAAGGTCAAATTGGTGGCAAAATGCTACAGTCAATTCCAAGTGTTAACTTCACAGATGTGTTTTCATCAGTTGTAAAACATAGTTCAATTTGGGCTTTACTTGGGATTGTTGCTAAGAATGACTTGGAGTTTGAGCAAATTGATGTCAAAACAGCATTCTTGCATGTAGAACTTGAGGTGAGCATTTACATTCAACAACCAGAGGATTTCATAGTTTCCACAAAGAAGCACTATATGTGTTTGTTGAATAAGTCTTTGTATAGATTGAACCAGTCACCGAGATAGATGTATAAATGTTTGTTTCGTTTATAACTACTCATAATTTCATGAGAAGCAGTTATGATAGTTTTGTGTACTTCAAAAAAGGAGATGGTAGATCGATTATATATTTGTTGTTATATATTGATTATATGCTCATAGCAGCGAAGGATATAACAGAGGTTAGAAAAATGAGAGATCAGCTTTGTGATGAGTTTGAAATGAAAAACATGGGAGCAGTAAGGAAGATTCTTGTTATGGAAGTTTTGAGGGATTAAAAAACTGGCAGATTGTATTTGAGTCAAAAGGGGTACATTAAGAAGGTATTTTAAAAGTTCAATGTGCTGAACGCTAAGGTTGTTAGTACTTCTTTGGCTACCCACATCAAATTATCAATTGACTTGTGTCCTCAATTAGATGAAGAAATTAATTATATGTCTCGAGTTTCTTACTCTAGTATAGTGGGATCGCTTATGCATATGATGGTTAGCACTTGTCCAAATTTGGCACATGCAATTAGTACAGTTAATAAGTACATGACAAATCTTAACAAGGAACATTAGAAAGTAGTGTAGTGAATATTCAAATACTTGAAGGGTTCTACTATTGCTTGCTTGCATTTTGGTAGAAATATAGATTGAGTCATTGGGTATATGGATTTAAACTAAGTAAGGGATCTTGATAAGAGGTGATCACTTACAAGATATGTGTTTATCCTTGGAGGCTGTGCTATTAGCTGGAAAGTTACTTTGCAGAATTCAGTTGCTTTGTCTATAACATAAGCAGAGTACATGGCCATTACAAGAAATATGGTATGTTGACGTCGAAAATTGTATAACCAAAATTCAAGCTAACTTTAAGTGTACATAATGATTTTTGTTGATAATTACTTACAAACCACAAGTGCTTTTATCAAATGGGATATTTGAAATATGAAATTGTTGGGCTCCCCTCTCTCTTTAGGATTATGTCCCCCTTTTATAGAAAAGGATAGGCATGTATCTTTTTCATTCATGTCTTGTCAACAACAGTGTCGAGCTAGGAACCTATGCCAATAGCTTAAGTCTTGATTGGTTGTTGTCAAATCAACATACAACATCGAACTGGAAAAGTATGCCAATTGCATATTCCTATTGGTTGCTGAGGTCGGCTCCATCAGGCTATCATGAAGCCAACCTTAAATATGGTCCCTAGAAATTAATGAATTGATTAGAGAACGAAGATATAACATATGATTGGTGGAATTGATGGGCACTGATGTAAGCCCTTTTGAATGTCATTAATTGATTGAATGTTTTGACAATATGTAAGGAATCTACAATCATTATGTCCTCCTCAAATCATGGCGATCATAAGTATGAGCTGACCTTGTAGATCCGACCTTAATTTAACATGAGCTAAGTGCATATAACAAACGGACTAATTAGGTCGCAGGTCGGATGTCAACAGTTACCACCCAAGTAGGTGTTCGCTTTGGTGACAGACTGACCTTGAACAAAGTTGGGTCGTTTTTCCATATTCACCTTTATTACAGCAATGAATGGTTTGGACAGGTGTCACAGTCTGATTTGGTGAGCTGTCATGCATCTTCAGTAACTTCTCTTGGGAGCTTTCATAAAAAAGATGCCGTTTTGAAGTGGTGAAATCTAACCATTTATTTTCCTCCATTTTTTCATCCAGTGATCCAGATTCTTCCATTTCATATCCCCTTTCTTTGAATATGGCTTTTACTTTCAATTTCACACTTTTTTTCTCTCAAATTTTTCTTTCAAAGAAGTAAAAAACATTTCTTCAAATTTCCATTGAGTTTTCATTTATTGTATGAGTGAAATCGTCCATTACCAAGTATTTCCTTTAATAGAAAATAACTTTCTTTTTATTACATTTTCACCTCTGTCATTTGCACGAGTTCAGACGAATCTAGAGTTCGTTCCCTGGATAACCAATAGGAAGAAGTAGCATCCTCCACATCTACATCTTTTGTGAGTTCGGAATATTAAAAGATGTTAACTGTAGTCCCAATCATAGTTTACCTAGAAGATTTAGGTCATCCTAGAAATATGGAACAAAATACTATGAGGGAAGAGGTCGGGTCTCATGAGGCGGATGAAGGAAGTTCACATGAGTGGGGGTGGATTCATATAAATCAATGGTGATGGAGGATATGCTGGCGAGCCTAAGGGCAAATATAGCATTCACAGCTCGATAGAATTAGTGATTTTCAATTCGTCTGGCCGAACTAACGCCCCACCAATAGGTTGTGTGGCTTTAAATTCTGCCATCCTGAATGCTGGGTTTAGACTTCTCTTCCCTAGATTTATCTGTAGGTTTCTTTCTTCTTGGGGAATAGCCCTACCCAGTTGTGCCCCATGGTTGGAGAACACTAGTTGCCAATTTAATTCTGTGGAGTAAGTTAGGTCATCTCGAACTCAGCATGGCACAATTTAACTCCCTTTCACCTTTAAGGAGAACGGGAAGAACACTGTCTGGTGGTATGCTAGTTTTAGGCCTAGGACAGGTGGTCCTTGAGTATTAGATACTCCCTCCTCAATAAAGAAATGGAAAGGCGGGGATATGTCCTGAAAATCCCATTGAAGCAAGAAGACTCTGAATAAGGTCAGTGATGTACACATTAATTGACAATATGCTCTACAAGCGGGGATATTTGGTACCTTTTGTTAAGATGCCTGGATGAAGAAGAAGTATTTTATGCTTTACAAGAAGTACATGAAGGAGTATGTGGAAATCATTTCGGAGGACAATCGTTAGCTCATAAAATCACACGTCAAGGATATTTCTAACCCACCATAAAAAGGATTAGAATATGTGAGAAGATGTGATGAATGTCAATGTTTCGCTCCCAACCATAAATTCCCGCCAGAAGAGCTGAAGTTCGTAATGGCCCCATGGTCATTCTCCAAATGGGGGATTGATCTGATTGGCCCCATGCGCCCAGAAAAGGTGGAACAAAGTTCGCAATTGTTGCAATCAAATATTTTACTAAGTGGGTAGAAGCTGAACCACTTGCTAAAATCACCGAACAAAAGACCACTATACCCTAAAGGCAAAACACGACGCTCTTAAGGAAGGATGTGCTGCGAAACTCCCCGGTGTACTATGGTCTTAACGTACTATGCCTAGGAATAGTACTGGACAAACCCCTTTTTCTTTGGCTTTTTGGGGTGGAAGATGTGATCCTATTGGAGATAGGGATTCCTTCTATTTGAACAGCAATGTACAAAGAGGATGAGAATGAGAAAGTGTTGCATGGAGAATTGGACCTAATAGAAAAAATGATGAATGATGCTGAAATCAGGAATGCTGTATACAAACAATGTAACGCAAAATACTACAATCAGAATGTCAGGAAACAAGTATTGATGTCAGTACCGTGGTGCTAAGTAAAAGTTTCATCGCCACTAGACAATCTAGCTCTGGATCTCTAGGACCTAATTGGGAAGGCCCCTACAAAGTAAACCAAGTACTGCTTAAAGGGGCATACGAAGTAGAAGATATGGAAGGGAGACCCTTGTCGCACCCATGGAACGCAGAACACCTCAAAAAGTATTATTAATAGATGGCTGTGTTATGTGGTCGTTTATAAATAAAAGTGCATTTATTCAGCGGTACTGTTTACACAAGGAATTACCAAAGCCCTGCTTTATGAAGTAGGCCGAGCTAAGGTTGTAAGTACTACAACACTTAGTGCAATTCCAACAAAGAATTACCAAAGCCCTGCTTCATGAAGCAGGCCGAGCTAAGGTTGTAAATGCTGNTCTAGGACCTAATTGGGAAGGCCCCTACAAAGTAATTAGAGTAATACTCAAGGGGGCCTACGAGCTGGAAGACATGAATAGCAGACCTCTACTACATCCTTGGAATGCAGAACACCGCAAAGTATTACCAGTAGGAAGTAAATGTATTTTGTACTGCAAATTTATAATAAAAGTGTGTTTTTCATCAGAAAAATCATAGAAACCTTGCTCGTTAGTAAGCCGAACTAAAGTTGCATATGTTGCAACACTTAGACAAATTTCCTATCAAGGAAATCACAGATACCTTCCTCGTTAGCAAGCCGAACTAAGGTTGCATGTGCTGCAATACTTAGATAAATTTTCTATCAAGAAAATTACAAGACTTACTTGTTAGCAAGCCAAACTAAGGTTGCATGTGCTGCAACACTTGGACAAATTTCCTATCAAGGAGATCACAGAGCCTTGCTCGTCAGCAAGACGAACTAAGGTTGCATGTACTGCAACACTTAAATAAATTTCCTATCAAGGAAACCACAGAGCCTTGCTCATTAGCAAGACAAACTAAGATTGCATGTGCTGCAATAGTTAAATAAATTTTCTATCAAGCAAATTACAGAACATTGCTCATTAGCAAGCCAAACAGAGGTTGCATGTGTTGCAACATTTAGACAAATTTCCTATCAAGGAAATCGGAGAGCCTTACTCGTTAGCAAGCCGAACTAAGGTTGCATGTGCTGTAATACTAGGAAATCACAGAGCCTAGCTCGTGAGCAAGACGAATTAAGGTTGCATATGATGCAACACTTAGAAAAAAAAATTTATTATAAAAGCAAACAACATTTTGCTAAAAATAAAAGATGAACTAACATTCATTCATTAATAAAATAAAATAAGAACTTGGACATCATTCATTTAGCAATTGACAAAAATAATGTTTGACAAAAAAACATTAAGTAAATTATACGGAAGAAATGGATCTTGTGGAGCTTGGATATCATCTTCGAGGTCTTCATCAGAAGGGGTGATGCGAACTCCAACCGCTTCAGACAATCTTTGGAGCTCCTTCTTCCGCTCCTCTAGAGATTCCACTAGGAAGGTCATATCAAAATCTGGCATCTCCCTGCAAATATGCTTCATGAACTCTTCCAAGGCCACAACATATGCTTCCTGAGCTAAAGCATCAAACGCATGAGAGGCCCTTCAAACTTCCGCTGCCTTAGAAGCTTCAGCTTTAGCTTCTTCGACCTTCTTAATGGCTTCTCCAGCCCTTCTTTTAGCTTCATTAGCCTGAGCTCGCTCCTCATCAGCTTGTGTTTTCTCTTCTTCAGCCCTCTTTTTCTCATTGGCTGCTCGTTGATTGTCCTTTTCCCCCAAATTTACAAGGCCTTGTTTTCGTCTATAAGCCGTAATTCCGAGACTGGTTTTGCCTCCAGCTCCACTCCTATCTTATTGAGACGACCTTCATAATCTTTCTCCTTCTCTACGAACCTTGCCCTCTCAGCCTCCATATTTTCAAGTAAGCCTAGGGTTTGGTTCTTCACCTCAAGCATCTTATCCAGTTCGGCCTTCACCTAGTAAAAGAAATATTGATCTCGAACGAACTACCTTGTCTACCACAAACATTTTATACAAGATGGATCTGTGATTATAGAGCTGAGCTAGGATAATTACCTCGCCTACAAGCATCTTAGCTAGGAATTGTCTCTCCCTCTCGTTTCGGCTCGTAGTGAGAAGGTTGGCAAATTCTCTGAAAGGTAAGGGAAGTGCTGCTATAGATTCTCTTGATGGGAATGGAGCTCTTAAAAAATCTAGGAATATGTCAGGTCGGTGGCCCAAATTTTCAACGTTTGGCCTTTGCAAATTCGCTCCTGCGACCTCGAGGAGCTAGTTCCGGCAATTGTTGGGACTAAAGGTGGCGCTGGGTTTGATCTCTAAGGATGCACCTCAGGTAAAGACCTCTCAAGAGCTAAGGCTACTGGGATGGACTTTGCTGGCATTTCCATATATCGGCGACGCTTTAGGGGTTGAGCCTCCTGCTCAATCTCAACTTCTTTAGGTCGGCTCACAATTTCAGCATGAGCATCTTTCTTTTGCCTTTGGCAGCAGTTACTACTTTTGCTGTTTTGTATCCCAACATCTCTTGATCTTGATTTAAAACAAAAGAAATAATGGATATATATGTTAGTTCTGGACTCAGGGTAAATACTAATTGAAATACTTACTAGAAGAAGTTGGGAGAGAGGTATGAGCCCTAGCTGAAGTAGAGATAGAATGGAGAGACTGGAACAACCTCGCTTGAAAGAGGTTGGAATCAGATGTTATGAACTTGCAGGACCTCTGTTCCTTTGGAAGAGCTCTTATAACATCAGCTCACTCTTGGATTGNGATCTTGATTTAAAACAAAAGAAATAATGGATATATATGTTAGTTCTGGACTCAGGGTAAATACTAATTGAAATACTTACTAGAAGAAGTTGGGAGAGAGGTATGAGCCCTAGCTGAAGTAGAGATAGAATGGAGAGACTGGAACAACCTCGCTTGAAAGAGGTTGGAATCAGATGTTATGAACTTGCAGGACCTCTGTTCCTTTGGAAGAGCTCTTATAACATCAGCTCACTCTTGGATTGCCAAGGTCAAGGTTGCCTTCTTGTAGTCTGCAAGTAAAGCCAAATAAGTTAAGGATATGTTTATAAAACAAGTGCAAAAAAATACAAAGGTTATATTCACTTTTATAATGGGTAATAGAGAGTAGGAACTGCTTCCTCCCTATTCAACTCGACAAGGTGGAACTACCACTCTCCCAAAACATAAAAGAACTCCTCTTTTCATTTCTTTATTGAGGAGAGAGTATTAAAGGACCACCGGTCCTAGGCCCAACACTGGCATACCACCAGCCAGTGTTCATTCTATTCTCTTTAAAGGTGAAAAGAGAGTTAAATTGTACCACGCTTAGTTCGGGATCACCTAACTTACTCCACAGAATTAAATTGGCATTAGTGTTCTCCAACCATTGGAGTACAACTTGGTAAGAGCTAATATTCCCCAAGAAGAAAAAAACCTACAGATAATTCTAGGGAAAGGAAGTCTTTAGCCCAGCATTCAGGATGGCAGAATTTAAAGCCACACATCCTATTGGTGGAGCGTTAGCTCGGTCAGACGAGGTGGGAATCACTAGTTCTACCGAGCTGTGAATACTATATTTTTCCCTTAAGCTCACCAACATATTCCCCATCACCACTGATTTATATGAATCTGCCCCCACACTTGTGAACTTTCCTCATCCCCCTCATGAGACCCGACCTCTTCCCTCTCAGTATTTTGTTCCACGTTTCTAGGATAATCTAAATCTTCTGGGTAAACTGTAGAGATTGGGACTGGAGTCAATATCTCTTGACAGTCATGTTAGTTATCCTAGGAATGAACCCTAGATTCATCAAACTCATACAACAAATGATTGAGTTGAAAATACAATAAAAAGAAACGTATTTTCTGATAAAGGAAATACCTGGGAATGGACGACATCACTCAGAAAATAAACGAAAACTCAACGGAAGTTTGAAGAAATTTTTTTTACTTCTTTAAAAGAAAAATTTGAGAGCAAAAAAAGTGTGAAAATAAAAAGAAAAGCCATACTTAAAGAGAGGGAAGATGAAAGGGCAGAATCTGGACCGTTGGATGAAAAAATGGAGGGAAAATAAATGGTTAGATTTCACCACTTCAAAACGACGTTGTTTTGATGAAAGCATCCAAGAGAAGTTGCACCAAATCAGGCTATGACACATTTCCAAACCATTCATTGTTGTAATAATGGAGAATATGGAAAAACGAGCCAACTATCTACAACCATTATGTCCCCCCAAACCATGGCGGTCATAAGTACGAGCTGACCTTGCAGATCCGACCTTGATTTACATGAGTTAAGTGCATATAACAAACAGACTTAATGGTGAATATGGAAAAATGAGCCAACTATGTTCAAAGTCAGTCTGTCACCAAAGCGAGCACTAACCTGGGAGGTAACTGTTGACATCTGACATGAGACCTAATTAAGTCTATTTGTTATATGCACTTAACTTATGTTAAATTAAGGTAGAATCTGCAAGATCAGCTCGTACTTATGACCGCCATGGTTTGGGGGAACATAATGGTTGTAGATTCCTTACACGTTGTCAAAACATTCAATCAATTAATGGCATTCAAAAGGACTTACGTCAGTGCCCACCAATTTCACTAATCATATGTTATAGCTTCCTTATCTAATCAATTCAATAATTACTGGGGACCCCATTTAAGGTTGGCTTCATGATAGCCTGATGGAGCCGACCTCAGCGACCAATAGGAATATGCCCTTGGCGTACTTTCCCAATTCGATATTGTATGTTAATTTGACAACAACCAATCAGGACTTAAGCCATGGCACAATTTCTAGCTCGACACTGTTGTTGACAAGACATGAATGCGAAAGATACGGGCCCATCATTTCCTATAAAAGGGACAGAATCCTAAAGAGAGGGGGGAGCCTAACAATTTCATATTTCAAATATCTCATTTGATATAAACACTTGTAGTTCATAAGTAATTATCAACAAAAATCTTTATTTACACTTGAAGTTGACTTGAATTTTGGTTATTCAATTTCGACGTCAGCAAACACAACGCAAAATTTGAGGAAAATTCTTCGTCATTCAGTTGAGAATGATGAAGATTGAGTCTTCATCATTAATTTTAATCATTATCTTTAATTTTATTATTTATCTAGATTTGATATTGATGAAGATTGTGTCTTCATCACTAATTGTAAACATTATTTTTATTTTTATTTTTGTCTTTTTTCAAATTTTAGTAATACTTTAAATAAGGATTTATTTATTAATCGCCTTAACAAATATTTGTTGAATGAGGGTTATAAAAATGATGATGTATACCCATGTGTTTACATAAAGAAAATAAATATTAAATTTGCAATTGTGACAGTTTATATTGACGATTAAAATTTAATTGGAAATCCTGAAAAGCTCAACAAAATTGTAGATTATTTGAAAATTGAATTTGAGATGAAAAATTTGAAAAAAAAATCAAATTTCGTCTTCGGTTACAGATTGAACATTTCTCATAAAGATTATTTTCATCAATTTTCATATACAGAAAAAGTCTTAAAAAATTTTATATGCATAAAGCACTTCCACTAGCATCACCTATTGTTGTTCGACCACTAGATGTACAAAAAACCAATTTCGTCCACTTAAAGATGGAGAAAATATTTTTGGTCTTGAAACACCATATCTTATTACAATTGGAGCATTAACCTATCTTGCAAATTGTACTCATTTATGTAGATCTTCTAGCAAGATATAACTCTTCACTAACTTAAAGACATTGAAATGATTTTAAACACATTTTCCGTTACCTGAAAGGCACTCTTGATTGGGATTCTTTTATTCTCAAGAGTCAGGATCTGTTTTAGCGAGATATACATATGCAAGTTATCTCTCTGATCTGCATAAAACTAAATAATAAATAGTATATGTGCTTAGATGTGGAGGAACGGTTATATCACTGAGATCTGTGAAGCAAACATTGATAGTAATATCTTCAAATTATTCTAAAATTATTGCAATCCACGAAATATGTCGAAAATGTGTATGGTTGAAGACCTTGATCTATCATATCCAAACATCATGAGGATTTACTTCAACATAAAACAGTCCAACAATTTTATATGAATACAATGCATCTTGTATTGCACAATTTAAAGGAGACTATATCAAAGAGAACATGCTGAAGCATATTTTTTCAAAATTCTTTCATACACATAAGTTTTAGAAGATTGGTAACATCAATGTTCAACAAATTCGCTCAAGCGACAATGTAGCTGATTTATTAACAAAAGTACTACTAACATCTACAATTAAAAAATGGGTTCACGAGATTGAATGCGTTGACTCAAAGATTTTCAGTGATCAGTGTTAGTGGGAGCAGTTGTACTGGTTTTCATTCGCTTAGCTTTTATCCCACTAGGTTTTCATAATAAAGTTTTAATGGGGCAAATATAACTATACTCTATTTCTTTTGTTTAATATTTTTGTCCTATTAAGCCCCTGTTTGTCATCCTTTACCAAAAAAAATTGTTTGCTACAGTATCATTTCTCCATCACACATTCACACAATAAAATATTTTACACACAA